>JAJPUD010000252.1:418129-444947 GCA_023553655.1 Myrmecobius fasciatus
GTGTGTGTGTGTGTGTGTGTGTGTGTGTGTGTGTGTGTGTGTGTGTGTATGTATGGTGAGGTCTTTCAATTGACTCACAGATTAGGAACCTGATCTCTGCTAGGAGAACTCTACACACTGTGGGAGCTAATTAGACTTTTCCTCTAAGAGGAAAGTTCTTTTTCCCTTTCTTTTTCTTTATTTTCTTTAGTTGTTTTAATTTATTTTTAAATTTATTTGTGTTTTTTTTTTCTTTTTTATGCTTAACATAAAAGATACCATAAGATAGGCCCTTCCTTATAAGTGCTAGTCAGATTGTCAAATCTGAAATTTGGGCATTTTAAATGGAGCTCTACAGTAATGTAGATAAACTATCTATCCTAGTGACCTAAGGGATTTTAAGGCATAAGAAAGAATAATTTGCTTTATTGAATCAGGTCTTGCCAATTCTTTGCCCATATCAAGAGCCCTGAATGAGTAAATGTCAAAAGCTATTAAGTCTCTTATAAAAACTGTGTATTAGGATAGTACATATATAACCTATATCAACTTGCCCACCATTCTCAGAAGAGGAGAGGAAAAGGAGAAAAATTTGGAACACAAAGTCTTGTAATAATAAATGCTAAAAATTGTCTTGACGTAATTGGGAAAAATTAAAATGTTATTTAAAATAAAATTGGAGTGTTCTACTCTAAAAAAAAGAAACTACATATCAGAAAAAATCAGTTAATCTGATTTCCTATGGCAGATTTTTTTCCCTTAATTTTCCTAATTTGCTCATCTACTTGCCAGATACGAACATCCTTGATTAGAATGACTCATACTCAGTCCATCAACCTAAGACTGTATTTTAAGTTACATTTTAAGTTCTCTGTTTAGTTTCTAGTCTGCAATTACATGAACTCCTAGTAATCCTGATATACTATCACATTTTTGGAGTCTCCTTTTATCTACATGAGCAATTTGGTCTGAATAAAACGTCAGCATCAAGTAATGAGATCCATTCCAGGTTGAAGGCTAGTGAGGTACTCTGCAATCTTCAAGGCCTATGTTGAAAAGCATGGATTGAATATGCTGATTTTTAATCCTTTTTCTTTGTTTTATACCATAACATTTCCACCTAGGATTAACATTATCACCTAGCATAATAATATTACTAGTAATGTTAGCAGTTAGTAGCATTATATGTAAATATTACTATCTGACATTATCATTACTACCTAGTTTAATAACATTACTAGTAATTTTAAAGCTAATAGTTATTACTACTAGTTAGTACTGATAAACATTAGTACTTAACATTATCATTATTATTTAGTATAATAATATTATAATAATAGTATAATAAAATTAATAGTAATATTAATGCCAACAGTTATTACTATTAATTAGGACTAATAAACATTACTATCTATCATCCTATTCCACTTGACTTACTCATATTCCTATACAGCCTAAAGTAATAGCTTTAAACTTTCATGTTTGCTTTAAACATATCCCCGTATTTGTTTGCAACAACACTATCCAAATCTTTGTTTTCCTTCACAGAGACTCATTAATCTGATTATATGCTTGATTGGACAAAAGGATGAATGGTGGTAATGGGATGAAAAACAGCCAGTGGGTTTGAAGTCCCTACTCTCAAGACAATATAGGGGACAGAGCTCTGAACTTGGGAGTTGGCAAGATCTGGCTTCAAATTTCTCCTCTGATACTTTAGCTATCTGATCATGAGGAAGTCAGTGGACCTCAATTTCCTCATCTGTAAAATGGGATAATGATATTGAGAGTATCTACCTCACAAAGTTACTTTGAGATTCAAATGAAATAGTGTGTACATAAACTACTTTGCAAACTTTCAAGTGCTGTACAAATGTTAGTTACCATCATTATTGTTATCATAGCACCAGCTGTATGTCTCCAAAGAGTTCCTTCTTAAGCCCTTCATCACTTAATTTGGGATCAGTTGTCTCCTAGGATTAGGGGAGCCTTATGGCAACTTACGTATGGTTATTGATCCTTCCCATAACCTTAATGCTGGATAAAGTGGCTCTTGGAATCTTGAGTTAAATGTGTGCAAGTGTGTCATACCACAAGTTATGTCATAAAAAGAGAGAATTCCAGCTTCGTAGTCCAGGAAAATTCCAATCCTTTCAGGATCATGGTCGGTTGTTATTCGTGTCCTTTCTCCATTATGAAATGCCCAGTATTCTAGATCAAATCTTTTTATACACCAAGATTCTCTATTAAATCCCAATCGACTGGCTTCAGAATCTCCTTTGCGTTGAATAGAAGAATAGGCTACTCCTATCCACCATCCTAACCCAGACTTGAGCAAATCCACCTCCCAGTAATGACTCCCAGAAAAGAAAGAGTCCCGGCTCAGCACCTGCCACAGTTTATCAAACCTCAGGGGATTACATAATTGAATCTTGCTAATCAAAACACAGGTCACTGTCAAACGGTCATCAGACAAACGTAGCCGGGAATGCATAGTGTCTGGTTCCAGGGTTGGGATTCTGGCATCTGTTTAAAAGACAATACCCCAAACAAATCATCCATTCCTTCCAAAATATAGTAAAACAACAACAATCATAACAATAATACACCTGAATAATTAGAAACATTCAGAAAAGAATGATCTGGTTAGTTGTAGTTAATCAGATACTTGGTTTTACTTCAAGATGTGCTAAAAAGCCTTTCTAAATTGTATCAAGTTGTTTTTTTTAATGCTTTTTATGTTTTTTTTCCAGTACATGAGAAAAATCTGGTTCTTCTTTCATTGAATGAGAATCTGGAAATCATTACAGACATCTTCATGAAGAATTATGATCATTAAATGGAATTGTAATTGTAAATGGTATAGAAGCTGCTAATCATCAGGGATTTATTAAGCTTTGTGATTTACTTTTTTTTTCTCCATCACTCCACCATCCTGCAGTATTTATTCTATATTTAGTGTTGGGTCCCACATTTTGGATGGATATTGATAAGTTAAGAGAGCAGCCAGGAAAGGGAGACTAGGACAGTCTTGTGATCACGTTTTAGGAGGATTATTTGAAGGAAGTAGAGATATTGAGCCTGGGAAGTAAAGCCTTGGGGAGTGCAAGCAGGGTAATGGTGACAGGTCAACAAATAATAGATGGATTTTGATGTTCTTTCCAACTCTGAGATTCTGCAAATTTTGAATAGGCTAAAAAGACAAGTTTGGAAAGAAGAAGGCTATAGAGGAGGATACAAAAATTTTAAATTCATAAACGTTATTCACCAAATCTTGGAATCATAGCCCCAGAAGCAGAGATTCCTCTTCAAGCTAGAAAAAGATAGATTTAGAACACATAAAGGGAATTCTATATTTATAGAAAAATTAAAATTGTTCATTTATGAAATTCATTACACCAAGAGGTAGTGGTAAGAGTTGGAAAACAATGCACAAAAAAGGTTCAAAAGAAGGTATTTGGAAAAATCAAACTCAAGGAAAATCTATTCTAAGAGAAATTAGCATATTTTGGGATATCCCTGACCTTTTCAAGTTGACAATAGCACATCACCTTATTTTATTATTATTGTGTTTATTTTCACAGAGTGGTTTTCATTTGATTCTCTCAACATCCATGTAAGTTTACAGGGTTCCTCCTTTTCTTCCTCACTTTTATAATTGGGCTTGAACTTACGAATTCATTAATTCAGGAAAATCCATATACTATTCCACAACATATTGTCTTAGACAGTTGTGTGGTGTTCCTGAGAAATTAAATGACTTCTCTAAAGGCCACACGATATATCAAAGGTGAGGCTTGACATGAGCTCTTCCTGACTCTAATCACCATATCCCAATGTCTCTTACAGTGGTTTTTATTATTCTCATTTTATAATTTAAGAAGCTGAGATTCAAAGAAGTTAGGTGAATTGACTAAGACCACACAGATTTGCAACTCAAACTGAAGTCTTCTGACCCTCAATTCTAGACTCTTTCTGCTATACATGCTGCTATCAGGGAGGAAAATATTGCTCTCTTTTTGAGGGGCAGTTTCTTCTTTCCTTCCTTCCTTCCATCTCTTTCTTTCCTTTCATCCTTCCTTTTTTCCTTCCATCCTTCCTCCCTCCCTCCCTCCCTCTCTCCCTTCATTTTTTCCTTCCTTCCCTTCCTCCCTCTTTCCTTCTATTTCCCTTCCTTCCCTCCACTCCTTCCTTTTTTCCTTTCCCCCTCCCTCTCTCCTTTCCTTCCTTCCTTCCTGTCCCTCTGCCCCTCCTCTGTATTTCATTAGCAGACCAAATATCTACTGAAGAAGTTCTTCCCAAATTTGGATGGGCTTCTGCTTTGCAATTTATAATTACAAAGAGTTACCTGTAGAATTGAAACATTAAGGGACTTGCTTAGTATCATATTGTCAATATAGGCAAAGGCAGGACTTGAACCCAGGTCTCCATGTCTCTAAAGCTGGTTCTCAATCACACTGCTTCTAATAATGTCCTTTTATGGTTGTCCCTTGATGTCACTGTGAGAGGTAGAATGCTGAACTAGATGAGCTATGAATCTGATTCAGTGTGACACTTTAAGGTTCTTAAAATATTAATCTGAGTATGTGTAACTTCTTAAATAATTTTTCATACTTTATAAAAAGTAATTCAAAACATTCTGTCTCTGTCAGAGCTATGAAAATATAGCTTCTCTTCCCTTTGTCACTCATGAACTCTTCCCTTCAACTCCCTCCTACTCAGGGAAGACCACATTAGTTCATAGAATGAGTTCCTGCTTATCTTCCTCTTCTTCTTGACATCATCACACTCTGTAAGTATTCAAATACTTTACCTGGAAAGCCTTCAGAAACTTACAATGATAAACCAGTTATATTTAAATTCAGTCCTATTAATGCCATCCCAAAGTGGATATCACAATGACATGGCTGAGAGAGTACTGGAATATGAATCCAGAAACCTGGATTTTAGTCTTTATTCTGCAATTTGCTAATAACATGACCTCACACTAATTCTTTAGGCTAAGTCTTGGTCTTCTCATCAAGTGGAAAGGACCTCTGAAGTCCTTTATACCTCTAATATACTATGATTCTATCTAGCACATACTGTTAGGCCTGATTCCTACCCCATTTCAACCCATATCAATACATTTTAAAATGGGCTAAAAGATATTCTTTATCATTATTATTTCATCATGCAAACCAGAATAATTACTAAGGATCAGTTTATTTGTCCTGATATCTTTGGAGAGATTTAGGGTTTTTCCTGAGCAATGATTTGTATCTGTATACAAAGTACATTTTGGGGGCTAGATCTAGACTAATGATTTCATCAATACAAGGAGTTTCCTCATGAGAAATAATAATAATTCTTTATTTCCCTTCTCTTTATTATTTTTGGGCTTGACTCTAAACTCCTGATGGGAAATATCCTTCTACTGTTGTATATCAATTCTTCTGCAACTTACAAAGTATTGAGAAGTTAAGGATATGTTTAGGATCACATAACCAGTAAAGATCAGAGATCATTCTAACTCATATCACTCTCATCCTGTGCCTGCCGAATTGATTTTTAGAGCTTAAGTTGCAGGACTTTGCATTCATCCCTGTTAAATTTCTTCTGAGAGTTTGGGACAGAGGTTCTGTGGACCAATGCAGTTTGACTTTCCTTGACCAATATTGATTCTAATGCTTTAAAATGCAACTAAAATACTTTGTTTTGACATGGAAAGCATTTTAAAATGATGAAGGGATACTCTGTCTCAATCTTTATATAAAAATTACAAAGTGTTACAGATTTATGCCAAAAGTTTATGGCCTTATGCTATTCTGTATTCCTTTACACATTAATGTTACCTTACATTTTAAGAAGAGTGACCGTTCAGGTGTGGATGGTGTTTTCAGCAATGTACCAGGTTTTGTCTTGGAAGATACGGAAAGCTGGCTGTAGGTATCTATAAAAAATTTCAAGAGACTTTTATTATGCCCTAGAAAAACAACTTACCTGTTCTAGGCAGTTTGTAGTGATTTAATTTTTTTTTTCTGACAAAAAAATCTTACTTTACTATATTGTGAGTGTCTAAGGAAGATGTTAGGATGAGAAGAAAATCATATAATAATTGAAGGTAGTCTCAATCTGTACCAGATGATAAATAGAAACTATTCTAATAAAAAAAAAAGTCTTAGAAAATAGAATAAGAAGGAGTTAGATAGGGCTGATAGTTCTAAGAAATTTAAGTGGAAGAGAGTGGTTAGGCATACATAAAATGGCAAGATGGTGGGCACAAATATTTTATAAATGAAGTAAGCTCAGATAGCAAGCTTTTGTTTCAGGCATATAAATTTAGGATCAACAGTATGATTTACATCTGTGATATCTGGGGGATACTGATGCATGCTTTTGCACTTTATCAAGAAGAAATTACAAAGAATAGATGATATTATCTCTCTTCTTTTCTCCTCTCTGTTCTTCTCCCCTCCCTTCTCCTTTTCCATACTTCTCCATTCCTTACCCCAACCCCTCATCCTTTCCCCTTTCTACATTTCCTTTCTTTTTTCCCTTCTACTCTCCTTTCCCCACCTTCTTTTCTTTTCTCTCTTCCCTTTCTTTTCTCTTCTCTCCTCTCATACCCCATCTCTTCTCTTTTCCCCAACCCCTCCCCTCTTTTCTCTTTTCTTCCTTCTCCTGTGCTTTCACATTTCTTCTCTCCTCTTTGTTTTTCCTTTCCCATTTCCTTTCATCTCCTCTCCCCTTGCTTTCCCTTTCTTCTTTCTTTTTCTCCCTTCTCCTCTCCTCTTTACTTCCTTTGTTCCATCCTTCCTTTGCTCCCCCTTTACTCTCTACTTAGTATTTGTAGAACATTGTGTTAAAATTGTTAAATATTTCAAAAGTGCTTGGAATAGATCTATTTGTATTTTTGGGTATTTTATTTCTATATTATTTAACCTTCTGGAGACTGTTTGCTTTCTTTTACCTTTCCCCTAGATGTTCATGTATTGTATGCCTCTTTTTTCTTTAATCATTGTTTCAGTTGATGTTTTCATTTTTCTTTAAAGTATTTTTCTCTAGGAAGATTTATTTAATTTTTCTTCTGCTTTTATCTTCTTGTTGTTCTTTTACTTTGTTCTCTAAAACTATTTCAAACAATCCAGAGAAGGAACTGATAGTATACCAGATCTTTGCCCACTCTTAGTGTTGCACAGGTTTACTTATGAACACCAAAAGCATATAAACCTCTTAAAGGCAGCATCTCTTATCAATTTTGTCTGTATATCCCTGTTGTCACTTAATATTTGTCAAACTAAATTGAATTTTCAAAAGTAGAAGAGCCCTAAATAACTATTTTCTTAGTTGTAGTTATCTTAATATTTCTACTTATGAAGGAATATTAGTGTTAGTACTTCTACCTTTGGTAGATTTCAATACATGTTTACTGAATGAATGAATGAGTGACTGAAGGAGAAAGAAAGGGAAAATAGTACAAAGAGGGGCAAAGAGGATGGTAACCAAAAGAATTGGGCTACAGAAGAGGATTTCTTTTTTAAAAAATTAAAAAAGTGTAGTAGTCTGAATAAAGACATCTTGGGGCCATATTCTGAAGGGTCTTCAATGCATCACCAAGGGATATGGACTTTATCTTGTAGGTCTTTGAAACTATTAAACTTTTTAAAGCAGAAAAATGCCATGATGAAAAGTGTTTTAGAAAGATTAGTTTGGCAGATTAATCTGGGCTAAAGAGAAAAGTATTCTGTATTGCCTGCAAAGAAATTAGGTTAAATAAAAGTGGTTTACCTTCTTTAAGGCGTGTTTCCAATGACATCTGTAGAGTGGTAAAAACAGCTGTAGATAAGTTCCTATAATAGGTCTTAGCATGCTCAAATGTGACAGGTATTGGGTGACATAATTCTGTAGGAATCATCTGCTGCATCATTTCCTTTTCTGATGCTGTATATTCCTAAAGGAAATAACAGATTTTATATTTGTTAAATATATAAATAAATATATAATTATATTTGTTAAATATATAAATAAATAAATTTGTTAAAGGGGAAAAGAATACCACTGCCATTTTTATACCTTCTTACCAAGAAAACCCAGATACTCATTCACCCTGCTGACTTTCATGTTATTTAGCTTGGAATCCCTTCCCTGAACTCCTACCATGGCTCACTGTGGTGCGGAAATCACCCTATGTTCCAAAAACCTATTCTAGGAGACTTTAAGCATTTATAGGTATTTATAAGCTGGAAAGGCTTTGAGTAAGGTCACAGAGTGTCTATCATTCAAATACCAGTCTAGTGTGATAAGGCTCATCAATCTAGCAATCAACAAGCGTTTATTAAGCGCTTACCATTCACCAGGCACTATAGTGAATACTGGGGATACAAAACAAAAATAAAAGAAAAACATTCCCCTTCTTAAGGAAAGGTACAGTATAACCTTAAAGAGTTCCTACTAAATGAAGGAAGAGGGATGAAATGGGAGTAGGAAAGGTCTCCTAGGAGATGTGGTGCTAGAGCTGAGTTTTAAAGAAAACCAGGGATTCCATGACTCCGAAGTTAGGAAGGCAGCATTCCAGGCATGGGGAAAAGAGAGTGCTAATGAGTATTTCTCATGAATGATAACTCAAAATTAATGATAACTCCCAGAATCATCTACTAAACATCAAAAGAGTTACTATCTGTGTCAAGAGACAGTGTTGGGTAAAGAATAAAGTATAGGAGACAAGCAATCTTGGTTTCAGATTCTACCAATGACACTTACTAGATATAGATTATGGACAAATTAATTAATCTCTCTAAGTCTCAATTTCCACATCTATAAAACAGGAATAACAAAACTTTCAGTACCTGCTGCACAGGGTTGCTGGGAGGTTCAAATGAGATAAACTATGTAAAACTTTTGCAAATTTTAAAACTTTATCTAAATGTCAGCTATTATATTGTAATTATTAAGGGAGCACTTACACTAAAGAAAGCAAAAATCCTTTAAACATTAGCTTGAAAATATGAACATATGCCTACAAGCAATATTATTTTATACATATATATGTTATATTTCCATCTTGTTTTATATATTTACATTTATAAATATAAGGATATATAATACATATCTATGTAATTTGTAAATCTATTTATAGTATGCTGTTATTTACATGTATTGTTTTTAGCATAATAAAAGTTTATTTTTCTAAAATAGCCTATGAGAAATTTCCAGTAATATTATCCCCATTTCATAGATGAGGGAATTTAAGCTTAGAGAAATGAAATGGCTTGCTCAGGGTCACAGCCAGGTCTTCTGAATTCACAGCCTGCTCCCTTTCCAGCATACTATACCGCTTGACAAAATGATAACTAAAAGAGAAAAAAAATTGAGAAAATAAGATGTATTAAGGTAGTATATAATCTATCTGCCACTATACATTTTCTGGCAGCTTGAGGAAAGGAAGTCTTGTCTATTCTAATCTGAACAAACTATATCAGTAATAGTGCACTCAGATCAGGACATAGCGTAATAAGAGGACCACCAATGAACAAGAATGTATCCAGAGAAAGGGCCTTAGAATAGTTAGAACCATGTTATGATCAATAAATGTTAATTAAGCAACTACTATACACTAGCTAAGATTGATAAAATAACTTCTAGTCTTTGGCCCTAAGGAAAATTCAGTCTGATGGAAAAGGGATGACAACAATATAAATATAAAATTGGATAGGATGAAATATTATATATGATATATTCATCTCTATAATTCTCCATCTATCTCCATATTTACAGATATACATGAATGAAATGTATATCATATAAGGAGCAGCTGAGAGAACTGAGAAAATTTAGCTTGGAGAAGACAAAGAAAGGTCTTTAAAAAGGATGTCTTCAATTATCTTAAAGGCTGTCATATGAAAGAGGAATTAGAGATATTCTGCATATTCCCATAAGGGATAAGTAGGACTAATTTTGAATCACTATAAAGAAGACTAATGGCTGTCCCCATTATTTTTCCCAACCCTTGGGCTAAGGTACCAGGCCATCAAGACATGAAGAAAATGTTAATTCTGTTCTCATTTTGATGAAGTTGTATTGGATGGATTTATATTTTTCTACTGAACTAGGAAGCTGCCTGAGTGTTTTAAATGTTTGTTAATCATCCTCACAAGGTGATGCAGTGGAAAGAACACAGGAAATGAAGTCAGGAAGACCTGAGTTCAAATTCAACCTCAGATACTTCTTAGCCATGTGATCCTAGGCAAGTCACTTGACCCTGTTTGTCTCAGTTTCCTCATCTGTAAGATGAATTGAAGGAAATGGCAAACCACTCCAGTATCTTTGCCACAGTTCTTTTTTTTTTTGCTGAGGCAATTGGGGTTAAGTGACTTGCCCAGGGTCACACAACTAGGAAGTGTCTGAGACCAGATTTGAACTCATGTGGTCCTGACTTCAGAGCTGGTGCTCTATCCACTGTGTCATCTGGCTGTCCCCACAGTTCTTTATATATTTTAGAAAAGAGATCTTTCCTAAATCACTATTGATCAGAGAAATACAAATTAAGACAATTGTGAGATACCACTACACACCTGTCAGATTGGCTAAGATGACAGGAAAAGATAATGATAAATGTTGGTGGGGATGTGGGAAAACTGGGACACTGATACATTGTTGGTGGAATTGTGAATGGATCCAACCATTCTGGAGAACAATTTGGAACTATGTTCAAAAAGTTATCAAACTGAGCATACCCTTTGACCCAGCAGTATTTCTATTGGGCTTATATCCCAAAGAGATCTTAAAGGAGGGAAAGAGATCCACATGTGCAAGAATGTTTGTGGCAGCCCTTTTTGTAGTGGCTAGAAACTGGAAAGTGAATGGATGCCCATCAATTGGAGAGTGGCTGAATAAATTATGGTATATGAATGTTATGGAATATTATTGTTCTGTAAGAAACGACCAGCAGGACGATTTCAGAGAGGCCTGGAGAGACTTGCATGAACTGATGCTGAGTGAAATGAGCAGAACCAGGAGATCATTTTACCTGTCAACAAGAAGATTATAAGATGATCAACTCTGATGGACATGACTCTTCCCAACAATGAGATGACTGATGCCAGTTCCGATGATCTTGTGACAAAGAGAGTTATCTACACCCAGAGAGAGGACTGTGGGAATTGAATGTGGATCACAACATAACATTCTCACTCTTTGTTGTTCACTTCCATTTACTTTCCTTTTTGTTCTGATTTTTCTTGTGCAGCAAGAGAATTGTATAAATATGTTTATGCATATTGGATTTAACATATATTTTAACATGTATAATATATATTGGATTGCTTGCCATCTAGGGGAGGAGATGGGGGGGAGGAGGGGGAAATCCGAAACACAAGGTTATGCAAGGGTCAGTGTGAAAAACTATCTGTGCATATGTTTTGAAAATAAAAAGCTTTTAAAAAATAAAAAAATAAAATTTAAATGCAAAACAAGCCAAAAAAAAAAACCTAAAAGGAAAAAGAAAACTGGTTCAAAGCTAGGGAGACGTGGGATCAAGCTCTTCCTCTGGTACATAATGACTGTGTGACTGGGAAAATGCTTAATCTCTCAGTGCTCTAGGCAACTGAGATTAAAAGTTGCAGAGAAGGCTTTTTTTTAAATGTGAAATAATTTTTACATTATTTCTTTTTTCCTCAATAGTACTTAATTTTTCCAAACACCTGTAAAGATAGTTTTCAACATTCATTTTTGTAAGATTTCCATATTTTTTCTCCTTTCCTCCCTTCCTTCTCCCCTTCCCAAAACAGAAAGCAATCTGATGTAGGTTAAATATGTACAATTAATTCTTTTAAATATATATCCATATTTGTCATATTGTATAAGAAAAATCAGACCAAAAGAAAAACCACTTAATAAAAAAAAGGAAAAAGAAAAACCACAAGAAAGCAAAAGCAAACAAAAATGATGAAAAGAGTATGCTGCAATCTATATTCAGTCTCCATAGTTCTCTCTCAGGCTGAGGATGGCATTTTTTTGTTTGTTTGTTTTGTTTTTTTTTTTAATTAATACTTTTTATTTGCAAAACATATGTATGGGTAATTCTTCCAAAATGTAAAGATGATTTCCCAATTTTATGCTTTCCTCCTAATCTTGTCTGCATTAGTTTTGTTTGTATAGAAACTTTTTAACTTAATATAATCAAAATTATCTATCTGGTGTTCAATTAAGAGTTCCAGATCTTCTTTGGACATGAGGATGGCATTTTCTATCCCAAGTCATTTAGAATTGTCTTGAATCACCACATTGCTGAGAAGAGCTAAATTTGTCATAGTTGATCATCCATCACATAATCTTGCTGTTACTGAGTACAATGTCCCCCTGATTTTGTTCACTTTACTCAGCATTAGTTCCTAAAAGTCTTTCTAGGTCTTTCTGAAATCAGCTTGCTCATACATTTCTTACATTCCATTATATTCATATGCAATAACTTATTTACCCATTTCCCAGTTGCTAAGTGTCCTTTCCCCTCTTTTATGATCTTTGGAATTCATACCCAGTAGAGATACTACTGGATCAAAGGGTATGTACAGTTTTATAGCCCTTTGGGCATAGTTCCAAATTGCTCTTCAGAATGTTTGGATCAGTTTGCAACTCCATCAACAATATATTAGTGTTTCCATTTTACCACATTCCCTCCAACATTTAACATTATCTTTTCCTGTCATCTTAGCCAATTGCAGAGAAGGTTTTGATCTGCACTGTTAATTTCATTGGGGTAGGAAACTGGGCAAGAATGTAGATCACAACTGTTCTGCCATTTATAGTTTCTCACAGCTGCCTCAGACACTAAAGGGTAAGTGACTTGCCCAGAGCCACACCTTGGAAGTGTCCAAGGTAGGTTTTGAATCCATCCTCTTGGCTCTGGGGTCAGCTCTCTATTCAGAACTCCATGTTTTTGTTCAGTTGTTTCATGTCCACCTCTTCCTGATCCCATTTTGGGTTTTCTTGGCAAAGTACTAGAGTGATTTTACTATTTCCTTCTCTGGCTCATTTTTCAGATGAACAACAACAAAAAAAGTTTACTGTAGTCAAATTCACATTCACATTCAATTCAACAAATATTTCTTGCTTACTACCTAGGGTATTCAATTCAGTAATTCTTAATAATTCAATTCAATATTTTAATTGTGTCAAATGACTTGCCACATAACTAATAATTTTGTGAGGTTGGATTTGAACACAGGAAGATGTATCTTTCTGATTCCAAGCTCAGTGCTCTATGACTCCACCTAGCTACATATACATATACATATACCTACACTCCATATAGTAAGCTATACTTGTAGGTATTGAAATTAAAATATTGAATTGAATTATTAAGAATTACTGAATTGGATACCCTAGGTACACATAAGCAAGAAATGTTTGTTGAATTGCATGTGAATGTGAATTTGACTACAGTAAACTTTTTCTTTTTTTTACCTCTGGGTTTGATTCACCTGGATGAAATGACTACAGACATTGTAGACTTTTAAGTCTGAGAAACTAGATCCTGGAGATACAAACAGGTAAAAATGGGTAGGAGGTCCTTCCATCACCCTACTCCCTATTACTGCAAGTATAACTGAAAGTGATTCTGTCATGCTATTCCCACCATTTGGAGGAAGGACACTGATAGATTCAAATAAATCTGCATTTGGAACAATTCTCTAGAAATTCCACTTTTGTGTACACAGATATAGTAATAAGGCCAGAAAAGAGGGAAAATGAGAGAATTTTTGCATGCTTTGAATAATTATTCACAATTCATTGATTGATTAGGATTGTCTGGTTATTTTTAAGATAAACTATGCAGAGTATATACTTATCTGCATGAGTAGATTAAATGCTGCTTTCTTGTTCTGCCCTTTATATTTTGTATTTTATGATTTTCTGAATATATTCCAGTAGGTGAAAAGCTGGGGCAACAAGGTGGCACAGTGGATAGAGTGATAGGACCTGAATTCAAATTTAGCCTAAGAAACTTCCTTGCTGTGTGATCTTGGACAAATCATTTAACTTCTGTTTGACACTGGAGAAGGAAATGGTAAAACACTCCATTATCTTTGCCAATAAAAAGCCACAGACAGAGGTCCATAGGGTTGTGAAGAGTAGGTAGGACATGACTAAAATGACTGAACAACAAAAGGGTGAAAAAGGAGTTCTATCTTTTTATCACATCTGGACCAATCTAAGGTTCCTTAGCAAATGATACTATCCATTGTAAGTGAAGTATTATACTGTATTGCAAGCAACCCCATTTTCTCATCATGGAACAGAATCTGTAATTTAACTTATGTGCACTTATGCATGATTGAGAAGAAAAAAACCAAAAAAGAAAGGTTCTTAAAGTGCTCCAAATGCCATATAAATATAGATATTAATTACTATGAACCAAGATTAGTAGTTGATGACTTAAGAGTCAGAAATCTGTTACCTGTAGCAACTGAATAGGATCTTCTTGTTGGTGTATTCTTTGGATTTTCTTGGAAAAGTTGTTCATGTTATTAACTCGTTCTTGGCACAATTCCACTTGCTCATCATATGTTCTAAATGCCTGTTGGATATTTTTATCAATGAATTGCTTTGCAGCCATTTCCTCTTCATCAAGTAATAACCGGAGTTCAGCAAATTTTCCTGTTAGCCAGGTTTTGGTAGCTTCAGAATGTTCCTAAACATAAAAAAAATTAAAAACAATTCTATCTGATCATCCATTACTCAGTTTATGAATGTATCATGTGCATACATGGTTGACTAACATTATGCCAGGGACTAGGGTTGGAAGTGAATATATGTGTATATTAGAGAGGGGATAAAGGAAAGAGTGGTTGGGTAAGAGGTATGGCAAATACTCTGAAACCTGGAGAATAGAACACATTCCCTGAGCCTTCAAGTTACCCTTCATTTAAAAAAAATATTCCCCCTTCCAAATACAAAATAATTTTAAATATTCATTTTTAAAAATTTTGAGTTCCAAATTTTCTCCTCCCCCCTCTGACAGTAAGCATTTTGATATAGGTTACATGTTCAATCATGAAAAAAAAATTTCATATTAGTCATATTTTAAAAGATATGGATCAAACAAAAACATGAAAAAATAAAGTGAAAATGGTCTCCTTTGATCTTCATTCAGACTTCATCAGTTCTTGCTCTGGATGTGGATAATATTTTTCACTGTGAGTGCTGTGGAATTGTCTTAGATCACTTATTGCTGAGAATAGCTGTCATTCAGTTTATCATCATACAATATTGCTGTTACTGTGTAGATGTTCTCCTAGTTCTGCTCACTTCACTTTGTTTATAGAAGTTTTTCTGGTTTTTCTGAAGTCATCTTGCTTATCATTTCTTATGGCACAATAGTATTTCACGACAATCATTTACCACAACAACTTGTTTAGCCACTCCTCAGTTGATAGACATCCCTTCAATTTCCAATTGTTTGCCACTCCAAAAAGAGCTGCTTATAAATATTTTTGTACAAATAGGTCATTTTTTCTTTTTAAAAAATTTCTCTGGGATACAAACCTAGTACTTGTGTTTCTGGATCAAAAGGTATGCACTGTTTATAGCCGTTTGAGCACAGTTCCAAATTACTCTCTAGAATGGTTGGATCAGCAGTGCATTAGTGTCCCAATTTTCATTTTCTTTTCTGTCATAATAGCCAATCTGATAGGTGTGAAGTCACACCTCAGAATTGTTTTCAATTTGCATTTCTCTAATCAATAGTGATCTAGAGCACTTTTCTTAGCACTATAGCTAGTTTTGATTTCTTCATCTGAAAACTATCTGTTTATTATTCTTTAACCATTTATCAGCTGGGGAATCACTTGTACTTTTATAAGTATAACTTACAAAATTTTTCTCCAACTTTATGCTTTCCTTCTAATTTTTGTTATATTGGTTTTATTTGTGCAAAATTGATATAATTTTTTTAAAAAAAATTAATATAATCAAAATTATCCATCTTGTAATATTCTTTATTTCCTACTTGGTCATAAATTCTTTCCATCTCCATAGATTGGACAAACTATTCCTTGCTCTCCTAATGATACCAATGATTAATATGATTAATGCCTAATTTGTATACCCATTTTGACTTTATCTTGGTATACAGTGTAACATGTTGGTCTTTAAGTAGTTTCTACTATACTTCTTTCTACATGTTCCCATCTTAACAGATTTCAAGCAAACTGATCATAAAGGTTGTAGAGATTCTCTTCTCAAAGGAAACAATTTCCTTAGAAAAAATTCAGACTACTTGCTGAATTGATCTATAATCATCCCCCTTGAATTCCTCACTTCCCTTGACCTACTATTCTTCTTCTTCTTCTTCTTTTTTGTTTTTTGCTAAGGCAATTGGGGTTAAGTGACTTGCCCAGGGTCACACAGCTAGGAAGTCTCTGAGATCAGATTTGAACTCAGGTCCTCCTGACTTCAGGGCTGGTGCTCTATCCACTGTGCCACCTAGCTGCCCCAACCTACTATTCTTCTTGCACTAATTTTCAGTTCTGAATATTTCCTACTTCCACCTTCCCAACTCATTTATAGTTCCTGGACTTCAAAACAATGTAGTTTCATATTAGAACTTTCCCCAATGTTTGGGGCCTCTTCACCTTAGAAGATTCAACTATCCTGGTGGCCTTCTAAACACAGAGCATCCCACTCTCTAAGACCTTCCCCCTTCTCCCATTGGTGAATGCCTCCACCAGTCTTCGTTTTGTGGAGATGTCCAGATTCATCTTTATTCCCCTTCTAGATCTTTGCAGGTATTTTTCCCTCTTCCTTCTCCCTTTTCAGCTCCTTTTTGTGTGCTATCTTTTCCTTGAAAGCAGGAGCTATCTTTTTTTTTTGGCTTGCATTTTTATCCTTAATACTTAGCACACTGGCACATAGCAAACCTTTAAGAAATGCTTGCTTGCATGCTGAATATGGATTACAAGTTCTTCCATGTCTCTGTACAAGTCCAACACGTAAGCTGTCATATCTTCTGGGTGACTCCCATGCCTAAAGAAAATATTGTCCCTCTAAAGAAACATATTTGAACTCCAATCCGATTAAATCCTGATGACCAAGGAACAGAGAAGCTGGCTATAAGCCAGAAAAAGTTGTGAGTTAGGAGTCTGGCCGACCTTCTGATTGCTCCCCTCAAATGTTTTGCAGAAACTCAGCCAAGATCCTGCAAAACATGTTGACTGTTAAAGGAACCGTGCATCACTTGGATGTAGGCCAGACCTAAGGGAGGAATCATAACACAGTCCCTGGACACAGTGCCTTCTTTGTTGCAGCTAATATTTAAATGACCACGATACCTTACAAGCTTTGGAATCTCACCCATGAAGGAGATTTTCTGCCTGAGATTTTTCCTCTGGGAACCCTGAGAACTAGAATCTAGGATCCCCTAATTGAGAAGCTCAGGAGTTGGTGCTCTCTCAAATTGGTGATGTTTTCTACATCATTTCCAAATATTTCTTACAATTTCTACAAACATTTCTAAATGGTTTTTACATTTACATGAATATTGTTATAATTATAGTAGTATTAGGGCTTATTAGTTATTGTTGCTGTTGCTGTAGATTGCCTATGCATTTGCTTTTTGTATAAATCAATAAAACATTTATCTTCTTCCTAAGTGTGTCATTGTACATGTGAATTTGAATCGTAAATTTTCTTAATTATCCACTTGCTTCATTCTTTTCTCCCTGCCTGCTTTTCTAATCTTGTTCCTAGACTGCTCAAACCCTAAATCAAGCCAATTTCATCCACATTTATGCTTTATTTTTACCTGATGGATTCTCATTGTTTCTTGGCAATGATTTCCTATTCATTTTGCAAAGTAATTCATTCTAAACTTTTCAATTCTCTTTGAATAGTCCTTTCCCAATTCTCATCAATTACCCCTTTCTCTTTCCCATACTAATAGCTTATTATTCCACCTATAACCAAGAAGGGTAAAGTCATCTTTTGAATGAACAATCTAACTATCCTTCCTTCAATTCTCAAAACTTCTCAATATATTCCTTTCTTAGAGTAAAAGGTGTTTATTCTTGCTTAAGGATGACTACTTCACCTATTCTAATGATCCCACCCCTCCTATTACTTTCCTCTAGGACTCTGTTTCTTCAAGCATTTTGGATGAATTTTCAATGTCTTCCTTTCTAGTAACTCTTCCCCCCCTTTGATCCCTCTTGTGTTCAGATCTTTTCAATTCTTTTTAAAATATCTTTGGATAATTAGACTTATGATGGAAAGAGCCATCTGCATCCAGAGAGAGAGAGAACTGTGAAGATTGAATGTAGATGAAAGCATAGTAGTTTCACATTTTTTGGTAGGCGTTTGCTTATTTTTTTAGTGTATCTTTTCCTTCTTGATCTAATTTTTCTTGCCCAGCATGATGAATATGGAGATATGTTTAGAAGAATTGCACATGTTTAACTTATATTGGATTGCTTGCTCTCTGGGGAAGGAAGGAAGGGAGAAAAATTTGGAACACAAGATTTTGCAAAGGTGAATGTTGAAAACTATTTTTTGCATGTAATAAAAAGCTATTATAAAAAAGTAAAATAAAATGTCTTTGGATATTATGAACTTCACAAACATGCATATTTCCACATATAAAGAACAGAGAAAAGACGATTGTATATAGAACAGCATATTTCTATTTCCTACAGCTTTTAATCCACAGTTTACTATTTTCTGAATCATCTTTTGAACCTTCTGCTCTCTTCTGTTCATTTTCAATTTTAATCAATGATCTTTCCTTGTTACTATTTTTTACAAGCATCATTATCATCCTTCTCTCTCCCCACCAAAAATTTGAAAGACCTTCTTTGTTATAAATTTTATAGTCATACAAAACAAATTCACACATTGGTGTGTCTGAAAATGCAAGTCTTATTCTGTTCCTATATATTACCATCTCTCTAATAACATTTGAGAAAAAATGTTTCCTCATCAGTCTTCTGGACTTGTGATTGATCACTGAATTAATTCATGTTCTTAAGATTTTCAGAGTTATTTTCCTATACAATAGGAATAATGCAATAATTGAATAAATTGTTTTCCTGTCTCTTCTCATTTAACTATACATGAGTTCACATTAGTATTTCCAAGTTTCTCCAAATCTATCCCTTTGGCCATCTTATGATACAATAATATTCCCTTATAACCAATAAATGGCAATTTGCCCAGCCATTCCTCATGATGGGTACAAATCTTTTTTCAGTTCCTTGCTATAATAAAAGTGCTACTACAATTCTTCTCACTTCTAAGAATAATTTCATTAATACTTCTTATCCCACTGAGCTAACTATAGCCTCTCTCATTGCTAAACATATGTTAAAAAGTAGCCTACATCTGGTGTCTCTGTTGCTTAGCTCCTACAATCTACAATCTGGCTTTCCATTGCTAAAATTGGTCCCTACAATTTAGTAATGATCTCTTTATTGTCAAATCCATTGGTTCTTTCTTAGATTTATCCTTGATTTTCCTGTAGCATTTGGCCTTCTACCTATCTCTACATCCATACTTTCCACTCTTGGCTTCTGTAATCCCTTTGCTCCTTTTGTACCTCTCAGATCACTCCTTTTTTGTTTCAATTGGTAGTTCTTTTAATTTGTATCTGTAATTCCATTGGCATAGGGAACTCCCTGTGAGGATTCTCCTTCTACTTAATGCAGATTGGCAGCTGTTCTGCAATTTAGCTTCAGAGTTGCCTGTAAGTAACAGAGAGAAATAAAGTAGTTTGTCCAGGTTCATACATAAGACCTGACCAGGTCTTCTTGACTCTGAGATAAGCTTTCTATACACTAAGACATGTTACCATTTTGTTGGCTCATGTGCTTCCAAAGTTCTTCCATAAAGGACTTAGTCAATGAACAAAGTGGATAGATAGGGGGGATTCCTCTGAATTTTTTAAGATATTACAAAGGCACCAGTGAAGGCTATCCATCTATTATCCATAGCTCTCACAACATGATGTTAACCTTCTTTGGTCAAATATCTCTTGAATGAGATCCTTTCCATTTTTTCTTATATCTAAATCATCATTGGCAAAATACTGCAAGTTACTTGTGTCCACCACGTGTCTCTTAACTGCCCTGAATGTGAACTGCCATTACTTTCTTGTGGGGAGAATTAGGCACTTCAGCCCCTATTATTCTGTATCATCATTTGACCTTTATACATTTTCTAAAGCATTTTCTGCTACCTTTAAGAAAGTCTTATACTGTAAGTATATGTTTACTTGTTAGGTTTACTTTTGTAATTTTATCTCACTTAATTGTAAGTTTATTGAAGTCAAAGACTTCATGTTGACAGGAAGAGAAAATGATAAATATTGGAGGGGATGTGGGAAAACTGGAACACTAATACATTGTTGGTGGAACTGTGAATGGATCCAACCATTCTAGAGAGCAATTTGGAATTATGTCCAAAGGGCTATCAAACTGTGCAAATAACCTTTGATCCAGTGTCACTTGAGTCCTTTCCCCAAAGAGACCATAAAAGGACCCACATGTGCAAAAATGTTGGTAGCAGCATTTTTTGTAGTGGCAAGGAATTGGAAATTGAATGGATGCCTGGGGAAAGCTTAAATAAGTTATAGTATATGAATGTAATGGAATATCATTGCTCTATAAGAAATGATGAGCAGGCTGATTTCAAAAGACCTGGAAAGACTTCTAGGAACTAATGCTGAGTGAAATGAACAAAATCAGGAGAACATTGTACTCAGCAACAGCAAGATTATGTGATGGATGATCAACTATGACAGATTTAGTTCTTCTCAGCAATGTGGTGATTCAAGACAATTCCAATTGATGTGGGATAGAAAATGCCATCCTCATCTGGAGAGAGAACTATGGAGACTGAATATAGATTGAAGCATACTCTTTTTACCATTTTTATTTCTTTTTTCTTTCTTGTGGTTTTTCCCTTTTGGTCTGATTTTTCTTACACAACATGACAAATATGGAAATATATTTAAAAGGATTGTACATTTTTAACCTACATCAGATTGCTTTCTGTTTTGGGAAGGAGGGAGGGAAGGGAGGAAAGGAGAAAAAAATATGGAACTCTTACAAAAATGAATGCTGAAAATTATCTTTACAGGTATTTGGAAAAGTTAAATACTATAGAGGAAAAAAAGAAATAGTTAGAAATCATTTCACATAAAAAAGTCTTCTCTGCAACTTTTAATCTCAGTTGCTTAGAGCACTGAGAGATTAAGCATTTTCCTAGAATCATACAGTCATTACGTACCAGAGGAAGAACTTGAACCCACATCTCCCTAGCTTTGAGGCCAGAGGGAGGAAAAAAATTGAAACTCAAAATCTTACAAAAAAAGGTTGTTGAAAACTATCTTTATATGTAATTGGAAAAATAAAATACTATTGAGAAAACAAAAATAAAACAAAGACCCCCATCTTATTTATCTTTATATTGTTTCTTCCTCTATACCCACCTTGTCCTTCTTTATGTCCTCTAGCTTCTACCAGTAGTTAATACAATGCATAGTGCATACTAGTCACTTAATATGTGTCAAATGAATGGATGGATGGCTTGTCTTCTCTCTTCAACTAGACCATGTACTTTTAGAGGGTAAGAATTATATTTTTTTCATTTCTTGTGTATACCTCCTCAGTATCAACCTTGATGCTATGACTACAGGTGCTCAAAAATTCTTACTGAATAAATGAATAAATAATAGAAGAAAGTTTTAATGCTTGTACTTGTTTGCTTTGTGGAGGATGTCCAGATCCACTCCTAGTGAAGATTCAGATTCCTTATTGAAGTTGCTTTTTAAAAAGAGAGAATTCGGGGGGCGGAGCTAAGATGGCGAACTGCAGACAGCTTTCTCTGTGAACTCCTGGGACCTTCACTCAGACCCAGACAAAGTGAGCCTTTGAACTGGTTTTGGAGTGAGGACTCCACCAAACATTTGGACTACAACGCACTTCTATCAAAAATCTACCTTGAAAGAACTCCAGAGAATGTTAGCCTCAGGGGAAATCGGCCGCTGGTCGCGATCAGACTCCAGCCGGGGCGGAAGTCAGGGCTGCCATAGAGGGGCGGATTTTAGGCACCCAGGAAGCCTCTGGGAGACACCTGGGCCAATTTGCTCTGTTTGGGGGCAGGTGCTTTGGCAGATCTGCCTTTGGTAAAGGGTGGATCAAGAGCAGCTGAAAACGTGGGCCTAGTGCGAATCTAGCCCGGCCAGCCTCAGACCAGAAGTCAACTCGGCAAACTGCCCCAGGGCAAATACAAATTGTTGCAGTTTTCTCTGCTTTTGACCAATATCCCAACTTTAAATCATAAGCAAGAAGCAGAAGAGAGCTCTCACCATAGAAATCTTTTACGGAGAAAAAATAGAACAGTCCCCAGATCCTGACATTATGAAAACAATCCCAGATGAAGCCACAAAGGCAGACTTAAGTTGGTCTCCCTTTCAGAAGGCTTACCTGGAAGATTGCATTAAGAATCTCAAAAGAGAGCTAGAAGAAGAATGGGGAAATAAATTGAGGTCAGGGCAACAGAAATATCAAAAACTGGAAAATAGGACTAGTGAATTGGAAAAAGAAAACAGTTCACTGAAAAACAAAATTGGTGAACTGGAAAAAATCACCAATTCACTGGAAAATAAAAATGGTGAACTGAAAAACAAAATTGGTGAATTGGAAAAAGACAACAATTCACTGAAAAACAAAATTGGTGAATTGGAAAAAGACAACAATTCACTGAAAAATAAAACTGGCAAAATGGAAAAAGAATGCATTGAATCAAGAAATTCAATTGGCCAGCTACAAAAGGAGCTAAAAAAGATAACTGAAGGAAATAATACTTTAAAAATTAAAATTGAACAAATAGAAGTAAATGACTCAATAAGACTTCAAGAATCAGTCACAAAAACAAAAAAATGAAAAAATAGAAGAAAATATGAAATATCTCCTAGGAAAAACGACTGACTTGGAAAACTGATCCAGGAGAGACAATTTAAGGATTATCGGACTCCCTGAAAGCCACGATGAAAAAAAGAACCTGGATGCAATCTTCCAGGAAATCATGAAAGAGAATTGCCTTAATGTTTTAGAATCAGAAGGCAAAATTGGCATTGAAAGAATTCACCGATCACCTCCAGAAAGAGACCCCAAAATTAAAACCCCAAGGAATATTGTGGCCAAATTTCAGGACTATCGCACCAAGGAAAAGATATTGCAAGCAGCTAGAAAGAAACAGTTCAAATACCGAGGAACTGTAATTAGAATTACACAGGATCTGTCAGCTTCCATATTGAAGGATAGAAGGACCTGGAATCAGATATTCCGAAGGGCAAAAGAACTTGGATTACAGCCAAGAATAAGTTATCCAGCTAGAATGAGCATCATCGTCCAGGGAAGAGGATGGTCATTCAATGATACAGGAGAATTTCACCTATTTCTAATGAAAAGACCAGATCTGAAAAAAAAATTTGACCTCTAAATAGAGAACTCAAGAGAAGCATAAAAAGGTAAAAAGGAAAACTCTAGAGAACTATATTTCTACTATAGGTATCCTTAAAGAATAGCAGTATAATTTGATTTTTCTTTGATAATAATGGAAAAGAAATTAGAGGTGGAAGGGATACCATACTGAAAAAGAAAAAGGGGGGAGGAGGGAAAGGAGGCAAAATAAAGTAAAAATAAAGGAGGGAAAATAAGGCAAAATCTCATAAAGAGACATAGAAGATCTAATATAATTGAGGGAAAGAAGGGAGGGCGATGAGTATTGTGTAAACCTTACTCTCATTATATTGGACTCTAAGAGAGTATATCAGACACATTTGGCTTCAAAGAAAGGCCTGACCTTCCTTGTGGGAAGGTAGGAGGGAGGGGAGAAAAGGAAAGGGATAAACTAATAGAAGGATTAGGGGAAAGGTATAAAGGGGAGGGAGGGACTCTAAAGGGAGGAGGATTATTGGTGGGAGGTGGTCATCAAGAGCAAAGTACTGGGGAGGGGGGAAGGTAGAGAGGGGAAAGGGAAGAGAAAATCATAACTCTGGGTAAATAAGATGGCAGGGAATACAGATATAGTTATTTTAACTGTGAATGTGAATGGGATGAACTCTCCCATAAAACGGAAGCGGGTAGCAGACTGGATTAAAAGCCAGAATCCTACAATATGTTGTTTACAAGAAACACATCTAAAACATAGAGATACATACAGAGTGAAGGTAAAGGGCTGGAGCAGAATCTTCTATGCTTCAGGTGAACAAAGAAAGGCAGGGGTAGCAATCCTTATCTCGGATCAAGTAAAAACAAAAATAGATCTAATTAAAAGAGATAAGGAAGGAAACTACATTTTACTAAAGGGTTCCATAGACAATGAAGCAGTATCAATACTTAACATATATGCACCAAGTGGTATAGCATCCAAATTCCTAGAGGAGAAACTAACAGAGATGCAAGGAGAAATAGACAGTAATACTATACTAGTGGGAGATCTCAACTTTGCTCTCTCAGAATTAGATAAATCAAATTCCAAAATAAATAAGAAAGAAGTTAGGGAGGTTAACAAAAGGCTAGAAAAGTTAGGTATGATAGATCTCTGGAGGAAATTGAATGGTGATAGAAGGGAGTATACTTTTTTCTCAGGGGTTCATGGAACTTATACAAAAATTGATCATGTTTTAGGGCATAAAAACCTCAAAATCCAATGCAGAAAAGCAGAAATAGTAAATGCATCCTTCTCAGATCATGATGCAATAAAACTCACATGTAATATAAGGCCAGGAGAAAATAGACCACAAGTTATTTGGAAATTAAATAATCTAATCCTGAAGAACGAATGGGTGAAAGAGCAAATTATAGACACAATCGAAAATTTCATCCAGGAGAATGACAACAATGAGACAACATACCAAAATTTGTGGGACACGGCTAAAGCGGTTATAAGGGGTAATTTTATATCTCTAGATGCTTACTTGCGTAAAACAGAGAAAGAGAAGATCAATGAACTGGGCTTACAATTAAAAAAGCTAGAAAAAGACCAAATTAAAAACCCTCAATTAAATACCAAATTGGAAATCCTGAAAATTAAAGGGGAGATCAATAAAATTGAAAATAAGAAAACTATTGAATTAATAAATAAAAGTAAGAGTTGGTTTTATGAAAAAACCAACAAAATAGATAAGTTAATTTGATTAGAAAAAGGAAAGAGGAAAATCAAATTATTAGTCTCAAAAATGATAAGGGAGAACTTTCCTCCAATGAAGAGGAAATTAGAGTAATAATTAGGAGTTTCTTTGCCCAACTTTATGCCAATAAATTTCATAATGTAAATGAAATGGAGGAATATCTACAAAAATATAGATTGCCCAGATTAACAGAAGAGGAAATAAATTATTTAAATAGCCCTATTTCGGAAAAAGAAATAGAACAAGCTATTAATCAACTCCCTAAGAAAAAATCTCCAGGGCCAGATGGATTTACGTGTGAATTTTAGCAAACATTCAAAGAACAATCAATCCCAATACTATATAAACTATTTGAAAAAATAGGGAAAGAAGGTGTACTACCAAATTCCTTCTATGACACAGATATGGTAATGATAGCTAAACCAGGTAGGGAGAAAACTGAGAAAGAAAACTATAGACCCATTTCCCTAATGAATATTGATGCAAAAATTTTAAATAAGATTTTAGCAACAAGATTACAGAAAGTCATCCCCAGGATAATACATCATGACCAAGTAGGATTTATACCAGGAATGCAGGGCTGGTTCAATATTAGGAAAACTATTAGCATAATCAATTATATTAATAACCAAATTAATAAAAACCATATGATTATCTCCATAGATGCAGGAAAAAGCCTTTGATAAAATCCAACACCCATTCCTATTAAAAACACTGGAGAGTATAGGAATAAATGGGCTTTTCCTTAAAATGATTAGTAGTATCTACTTAAAACCTTCAGCAAGCATCATATGTAATGGAGTCAAACTAGAACCATTCCCAATAAGATCAGGAGTGAAACAAGGCTGCCCACTGTCACCATTATTATTTAATATTGTCTTAGAAATGTTAGCTTTGGTAGTAAGAGAAGAAAAAGAGATTAAAGGAATTAGAGGAGGTAATGAGGAAAGCAAATTATCACTCTTTGCAGATGACATGATGATATACGTAGAGAACCCTAAAGACTCAACTAAAAAACTACTAGAAACAATTCACAACTTTAGCAAAGTTGCAGGATACAAAATAAATCCACATAAATCATCAGCATTTTTATATATTACCAACAAAGTTCAGCAGCAAGAGATACAAAAAAAAATTCCATTCAAAATAACTGTTGATAGTATAAAATATTTGGGAATTTATCTGCCAAGGGATAGTCAGGAACTATATGAACTAAACTACAAAACACTTTCCACACAAATCAAATCAGACCTAGTCAATTGGAAAAACTTAAAATGCTCATGGGTAGGACCAGCGAATATAATAAAAATGACAATACTACCCAAACTAATTTACTTATTTAGTGCCATACCAATCAAACTCCCAAGAAATTATCTTACAGATCTAGAAAAAATAGTAGCAAAGTTCATTTGGAAAAACAAAAGGTCAAGAATTTCAAGGGGATTAATGAAAAAAAAAGGCTGACGATGGTGGACTTACTGTACCAGATCTAAAACTATATTATAAAGCAGCGGTCATCAAAACCATTTGGTACTGGCTAAGAAATAGAGTAGTCGATCAGTGGAATAGGATAGAATCATAAGACAAACTAGGCAATAACTATAGCAATTTGGTTTTTGATAAACCCAAAGACCCCAGCTTTTGGGATAAGTATTCACTATTTGACAAAAA
>JAJPUD010000252.1:444957-461854 GCA_023553655.1 Myrmecobius fasciatus
CAATGATAAGTTTGGAAATATGTATACATATATTCGATTTGCCAATATTTTAACATAATTAACATGTAGTGGATATCCTGCCATCTAGGGGAGGGGTGGGGAGTTGGGGGGAAAAATTTGTAACGGAAAGCTATGTAAGGGTTATTGTTGAAGAATTACCCACACATATGTTATGCAAATAAAATAAAAATTAAAAAAAAAAAAAGGGAGTTTCCTCTTACCTTAAGATCATCAGCAGCTTTGTTCACTTTGTTGATGTTGTCAACTTCTTGTTTCTTTTTCAAGGCTAGCTGCTTCAAACACTTTTGGATATCTTTCTGTGTAAAATGTTTTAGAAAAACCATATTAGCAATATTGAAATTTGGGAATTCTATTCCTGCTCTCTTATCAAAGCTTGCTACTTCTTCTTGAATGACAGTCCATGACTATCTCTGTCATTTCATCATAGAATCATGGACTTAGAGGTAGAAAGGACCCCCTTAGAGGACACTGAGTCTGAACCCTCATTGTACAGATGAGAAGAATGAAGCCAAAAAATTTTAATAAATTGCCTGGAGTCATACAGCTAGCAAACATCTGAGGAAGACTTTGAACTTAGGTTTTCCTGACTCCAATTCCAGGACTCTGCCTAACTGTCTAAAAGTTTTAGTGAAGACTCTGGTTTTGGCATTTCTGGATGATTTTTGGTCTTATCTATGGCTATCCTTTTCCATATTTTCATTCTTCTTATCCTTTAGCCCCCTTCTCCTAGCTCAATATTCTCTTAATTTGCATATGCTACCAAAATATTTTATCCCATTGTTTTTCCCCCTTAGGCAATTGAGGTTAAGTGACTTGCCCAGGGTCACACAGCTAGGAAGTGTTAAGTGTCTAAGACCAGATTTGAACTTAGGTCCTCCTGACTTCAGGGCTGGTCCTCTATCCACTGAACCACCTAGCTGCCCCATCCCATTGTTTTTTTAAAATCAAAATCATCTCTTCCCCCTAGCTTCTTCCCCTTTACTCCAGCTTTCAATTCAATCTTCACTGCCTTTATTGCCTCTTTCCCCCCTTATTCTCTATTAAATTAAAATAAAGTAGATACTTTTATTCAGTTCTTTTATGTACAATTCTATGTTTTCTTACACATTTCCTCTGCTGGAACTGTTCTTCTAGATATCATATACAATCTCCTTCAATGTTCTCTAGGAAGCCCTTTGTTCTCACCTAAATGAAAGCAATATGATCACTAGTCCCCCAGTTACCTTCATAATTGCTATATTCACAATCCCACTTAGGAAAAATCCTATAGACCAGAAAAATAATAGTTGTCACTGTAAAATAGTAGCTGTCCCACATAGAGAACAGTAGTTACTGTCAGTTGCTGGCACTATCTATCCATGCACAGTACAGGGAAAAGTCACCAACATCAATCCATAGTCAATCTTTCATTCCTATCCCTCAGAAATTTTGTTTCTATTCCTCAGATTAGTTGAAATACTTGGGATCATCGTTATTACATATTACCAGATAAAAGGAGCAATTTGTAAGCAAAGAATTTTGGAGAAGTACAGAAGAAAGATTTCCTCTTCTGTATAGCAGTGAAAAGTGAACTTTTGAACTGTATATTTGTTAGTTCAACAAATATTTAAGGTCTGCCATATGCACTACATCATAAATTATGCATATTTTGCATATACAATCTCAAAGTTTTCATCACAACAACCCTGTGAGGTATTGGAGGAAATATAGGCATTATTATCTTCAATTTATAGATGTGCATATGAAGTTAGAGAGATTACACGACTTATTCATTGCCATAAAACTTGAAAACATAAGAAGTAGGAATTGAAACTATGTCTCTTCTGATTTGAAATTTAACTTTCTTTCTACTATTTAATCCTAATTTTAGTTCTGTCAAAATTTAAATTTTACATTTTTTAAAAATCTATTAAGTCCCTATTGTATATTAAGATACTAAGAGCTAGGCACAGCTCCACAGAAATAAAGTTTAAGTATATGACAAGTAATATAGCAACCATTAGATGTGGATATTTTAGGTGGGATGATAGAGTAAGACAGTAAGGCAGCAAAGAGAGTGGTAGATTTGGAGCTAGAAGACCTGGGTTTACATCTCCCCTTGATCATTTACAAATTTTGTAATCTAAATCAAGTCAATTAAAGTTTTTGGACTCTCAGTTTTCTTCATCTGTAAAATGATGGATTTGGACAAGATGATCTCTAAGACTCCATCCATCTCTAAGCCTATATTATTCCATGGTCTTAAGTTGAGAGATTTCATAGTGATTTAAAACTTAGATTCTTTAAGCTCAAGAAAATTTCTTTTGAAATTGTGTAAAGACAATTCTCTTGTTGTTCTCAAGGATGAAAGATGGAGCAAACTTATGTATGAAAACATTCTAACAATGAAAGTTGTTCCAGCGTAAAAAGAACTGACTGGTGGTGGTAGTGAATTTCTCAACACTGAAAATTTTCCAAAGAGTAGGCAAGCTGATCACTTTTTTAGGGATGTTTTAGACAATCTCTTCCATTCCAATGATTTTGTTATTCTAGAATCACATCAACCAATTGATGAAAAAAAGAATTTATGAAGCACATATTATATGCTGGATATATATGCTGAGGAATATAAAGACAAGAATGAAACAGTTCCTGCCTTTAGAGAGCTTACATTCTATCAAGGAGAAACAATATGTATGTATAAAAGCATATATAAAATATATACAAAATAATTAGTAGATAGAGTGATGGATGGTGAGGTGGATAGGGAGCTGGGCCTGGAGTTAGGAAAATTCATCTTCCTAAATTAAAATCTGGCCTTAGACACTTACCAGTTGTGTGTTCCTGAGTATGTCACTTAATCCTATAAACCTCAGTTTCCTCATCTGTAAAATGAACTGGAGAAAGAAATGGCAAACCACTCCACTGTCTTTGCAAAGGGTCACAAAAAATTGGATATGATTGAAAGATGACTGAACAATTCAACCTTATACCTAGCAAAATATGGACCTAGCAAAATATTTGTTGAATTGAACTATAAAGCAGAACTATATCTTAGACTACTGAATTGCTGAGTCAGTGTCTATAATCTCTGAAAGCCTGTGAAGAGAGAAGAGATGAGATAGAATTGAAAGAGGGACAAAACTGTCTTGATCTCCTCCCCCTTCCCCTCTTCCTCCCCCAAGGGAAGAGTCTGTAAATTATAGGCCAGTGAGTTTGATTTCAATTCTTGACAATCAGTCAATCACTTAGCATTTATTAAGAATTTCTTAGGTGCTGACAACATAATGTATTTAAAATAACATATTATTAAAGGAGTGATTAGTGACTAGTTAGAAAAAAAAAAGCAGCCATCACACAGATTGTATTATGATGAAACAGGTGAAAAGGGACAGATTTGGAAAGAGAGGAGTCTGTGGTTGGCCACTTGCTTTCTGTGTGACTTTGAGCAACTCATTCCCCCCTCCATTATCCTTGTTTCTTCCTCTGTAAAATGAGGAAGCTGAACTAGCTGATTTTATTTTTTTATTAAAGTTTTTTATTTTCAAAACATATGCATGAATAATTTTCAACATTCAGCCTTGCAAAACCTTGTATTCCAATTTTTTCCCTCCTTTCCCTCCCACCTCCTCTCCTAGACAGCAAGTAATTCAATATATGTTAAACATGTGCAATTTTTCTATCCATATTTCCACAAATATCATATTGCACAAGAAAAATCAGATCAAAAAGAAAAGAGAAAGAATATAAAATGCAAGCAAATAACAACAAAAAGAGTGAATATACTATATTGTGATCCACACTCTGGTTGCAGATGGCTCTCTTCATTACAAGACCATTGGAACTGACCTGAATCATCTCATAGTTGAAAAGAGCCACGTCCATCAGAACTGATCATCATATAGTCTTACTGTTGCTATGTATACTGATCTCCTGATTCTGCTCATTTCACTCAGCATCAGTTCATGCAAGTCTCTCCAGGAATCTCTGAAATCGTCCTGCTGGTCATTTCTTACAGAAAAATAATATTCCTTATCATTCACATACCATAATTTATTCAGCCATTTTCTAACTGATAGGTATCCACTCAGTTTCCAGTTTCTTGCCAAGTGGTGCTGTTTTTTGTGTCTTCATGCTAAAAAGGGCTACAAAGGGTTTTGTAGCCCTACAAAAGAGGGCTACACTACAAAAAGGGCTGCCACAAACAGTTTTGCACATGTGAGTCCCTTTCCCTCCTTTAAGATCTCTTTGGGAAAGGGTATGCACAGTTGGATAGTCCTATGGGCATATGAACTAGATGTTGATACATACAAACATTTTGTAAAGGTGCCTTCCAAATCTAAATGGATGATTATCTATATATAAATCAAGTGCTAAGTAACACAATGGGAATTCAGAAATAGGACAGAAATCATTGGAAAAGGGGAGGACTGAGCCATTGTTAAAGGCTTCATTGAGGCTTTAAGACTTGGGTAGAACTTTGGCGAATGGCCAGATAATAATATCTTAGTGAGGCTGGATGTAGGAAATTAGCTTTTTAGCAAGCTAGAGTTGCCAGTGGGGGGAAGAGCAGGAAATGTTACTGTTTACTCTTTGCTCCTCAAAAAAAAAAAAAAAAAAAGAAAAGAAAAGAAAAGAAAAGAAAAGAAAGAAAAGAAAAGAAAGAAAGAAAAGAAAAAAGATAGCATTTCTCAAAAATCTCTTCAGTGCCCTTCAGTTTAAATACCATTTAGACAGTTGGTGTTGTGCCCTGGCACAGGTAGGTACAATTGGTGTCATATCCTGGAAACCTTACAAAGACTGAGAAATAATAAGAGCTGCTTCCTGTACCGAACTGCCTCTCCCCTGGCTTCATGCATTTCTTTGTATAGATTGCCCTTTATTTCTTGGAATAATTTCCCTCTCTTGATATGCTTTTCTCACATCTGCCTTTTGACAAACAAATTTCTTTCCTGTGAACTCTCAACCCAGGTGCCACTTCTTATTTACCGAGTAAAGTTCATCCTGATCTCCCAGGTGCCCTCCCTCAAATTTCTTTGAATTTAATATATACTTTTTGCCTTTAATTAGCCCTCTCTTTCTCTCCTCCTTCTGGCCTGTATGTCCTTTGAGGGCAAGTACCGTTTCCTTCCTTTGTTTTTTGATCTATTTTCCTAGCACCGTTTCTGATGCACCTGTTGAAATTAATGGCGCTCACATCCCTGCGGCGTTTGGTTTACCTTCAAGTAGGTTTGCAGCCTCCTCTAAAGAGACTGACAGCATAAATGGGACTATCCCCATTTCACAGAACGCAGAAACTGAGGCTCAGGATGATTAAGTGCCTTGACTAAGGTCACACAGCTAGGATGAATCTGCCTTCCACCCTTGTTTCCGAACCTTAAAACCAGCCTTGAATTCACTGCCCCACGCTAATTAAACAAAGCCAGGAGAAATTTTCCCATCATACAGAATGAGTTTCCCCACTAGCTTCGATTTCTCACCTACAGAACTTTGGAGTTACCCAAAAAGCTCAGGGGAGAGTGGGTAGAGGAAAGGGGAGTTCCTTTCGATCCCGGACCAGCAGTGGGAGGGAAGGTGAAGGCGCAGTGAGTGACCTGTGACTTCGCCGAGGTCAGACACAGTTTGCCTCCCAGTTGGCCTTACCTGCTTGAAGGTCACTTCCTCGTGGACTAAGCGCACTGGGTGGCTTCGGTGCGAGCCCAGCAGTGGGCACAGGGCGCACACGCAGCGTCTGCAGCGGCTGCAAAACAGTTCGGCCGCCCGGTTGCAGTGTTCCGAACATAGCCAAGGGACTGCCCCCTCGGGTTCTGCGCTCCCCAGGGACTCCTTAGCTGGGGCTGCCCCTGCTGCTCCGGCCTCTGTGCCCTCGGGGCGACCGCACTGTCCCCCGAACTTTCGCAGCGCCTCAAGCTGGGCGGACCTTGACACTTCCGCGGCTCCGAACATTTCACGCGGTCCCTGGTTCGCGGAAGCTGCTGTCGGAGGAGCAGCCATAGCCATTTGCCCTGGGGAGGAGCAAAATAAAGAACCGAAACATTTATTCGTAATTCTTGTGTGTCAGAGGAAAGGGGCGGAGAAGTAGAAAGGCAGGAACCAGTCCTGCAGAACTTTGAAGGCTGCTTAACCCTTAAACTTTCTCTCCTTTTTTCCTTCTCTCCCCCCTCTCTACTTTCCTTCCTTTCTCTATAGAACTAATAGTTCTATTTATCTTTTAATTTTAATATTTTGTTTTTCTAATTCCATATAAAAACAAATATTAACTTTCATCTTTTAAGTCTTTGAGTTCTAAATTCTCTCCCACCCTCCCTCTTCCTAGAATGAGAAGACAATTTGATAAAGATTATAGAAGAGCAGTCATGCAAAGCATATTTCCATATTAGTTATGTTGTGAAAGAAAACATAGACCAAAACAAACAAACAAACAAAAAACCTCAACAAGGAAAATAATGCAAAAGCAAAAACAAACAACCCCAGTAGGCTTACATTTACCTTGAGCCCCCATCAGTCTTTCTCTGGAGGTGCATAGTATTTTCCATCATAGGTCCTTCAGAATTTTCTCAAGTCTTTGATTTGCTGAGAATAGCTGTCATTCACAGTTGCTCATCTTACAATATTGCTGTTACTGTATACAATGTTTTCTTAGTATTGTTCATTTCACTTTGTATCAGTTCATGTAAGTCTTTTCAGAATTTTCCGAAAGCATCATTCTCATAATTTCTTAAAGCACAATAATATCCCATCACAATCATATCACAACTTGTTCAGCCATTCTCCAATTGATGGGCATCCCATCAATGTCTATTTCTTTGCCACCACAAAAAGTAAGGTATGCTTTCTACTTGAAAGTATATGAAGATTCATTATTATAATTCAGGTAAATGGATGGGAGGAAGTCACCTCTCAAATCTATATGTCTTGGAGTCTCCCTATCCAGATCCAATTCAGTTGAATAAAATATTTATTTAGCATTTATGCAGGGCAAGGAAGGTGATGCTGTCCTAAGTACTGTCAACACGAAAAATAAATGACCAAAAAATCACAAAGGTTATGCAACAACCACCATTGCCAACTCAAATGTACACACACACACACACACACACACACACACACACACACACCCCAGAGACACAACCACAGTTAACTCTGAAAATATCAGAGTCCACATAGGTTATCATAACCACAGTTAATTCTAAGAAACAAAAGAAATGAAAACAAAATAAAACCAAAGTGCTAACAATGTTATAATCAAAAAAATTTCTTTAATCTTTTAGAGGAAACTAGATACATGTGCCAGAACTTTCACTAGTAGGAGAAACCCTTTGGTGTGTGAAAATCTGAATGCTAAGTGAACTGTAGCTCTGACAACTAGGGCTAATAGCAACTATGAGTCAGGTGTTATTTATAGTGGGGCTTTATCACCAGAACATGTGTCCTATAAGTACTTGCTCAAGATCAGGGACTACCTGGTGCTGGTCTGAAACAATTCTAGAATTTTGATGTGGCTGGATTCATCCAGAGGGTGAGTGCAAAGGATTGTTGTCATTCCAAGCTCAGAGAACAGCTTGTTTTCTGGATCTTAGTGGAAAATGGGGTGTCTCCTAATAGTAAAAAGAGAGGGGAGTGTTTTGGCATGGAGATTCTGACAGTTCTGGGGTTAGGAAGAGGGAAAAAGATACTTTTTCTTGCATAGAAGGAGCTTCTGTTCTACTGTTGTTTCTCTCATCCCATCCCAATCCTATAAAGCTAAGCAGAGTGGGGAAGAAGAGACCCCCTTCTCCTATTGCAGCAGGGACCAGGGCCACAGAAGAGAATTGGCACCTGTCTTAAGCCTGGAAGACAAAGATTCTGAGAAAAGGAGCTGAGGAGAGACTTTATATTTAGTTAGACCTTGTGGTTGGCTGAGGTGAAAAGATAGGTTAAGAGAAAAGAGAATATTGATAAACTGTAAGACTTGGCTGTTTGAAATAATATCCACATTTTTATTGATTTAAAATTTTTTTGCCCCCACCATTTTTATTGTCCTTAGTATGAAAGCAGCAGAGGAAGACTGTCAACCAAGTACTGAATTCCTTGAGAAATGAGGGAGAATGATTGAAAAGCCATTAGATGATAGTTATAAGGATTTAAATGTGGTGATAGAGCTAGAGTGAATTTCAAAGGATGAGATATTGAAGAATGATGGGGACAGAGGGAAGGATAGAAAGTGAAAGTTAGGTGAGAATTATGCTGACTTCTCCCAGTCACATGTCTTTAGGCAAATAAAAGAAGGAACACAGCCTTGGAGAGAGTGAGAACTTTCTAGATTATTTTTGTTGCTCAACTCTTCATGATTCAGTTTGGGGTTTTCTTGACAAAGATACTGGAGAAGTTTCCTGACTTTTGTTGTTCTGTTGCTCTATCCATTCTGCCACCTAGTTATCCTACAAGTTTGTGTTTTGGAATAACCATAATAATTACTATAACTGAGTACCTAAAAATGTATATATAATATAAATACCATATGATATATATTATACTATATATAAAATATTATATAACATATATTTATTATATATGAAATGTATGTATATATAACATATTAAATATATGTATATAAAATTTATTACATACAAATATATAATATATATGAAATATATATGATATATTGAATATATGTACATAAAATTTATTATATATAAATATGTGATGTATATTAAATATATGTATATAAAATTTATTATATATAAATATATAATATAAATATATATATTTTATAATATATATATATATATATATATATATATATATATTTTTTTTTTTTTGCTGAGGCAATTGGGGTTAAGTCACTTGCCCAGGGTCACACAGCTAGGAAATGTTAAGTGTCTGAGACCAGATTTGAACTCAGGTTCTCCTGACTTCAGGGCTGGTGCTCTATCCATTGCACCACCTAACTGCCCCATTTATTTAAAACAAACAAACAAACAGAACAAATCTGTATTGGTAATCTCTTTGTGATGAAGATCATAACCTCTCTTCACTTTCATAGTTTAATGAGTTTCTCTATCCCCACTCCCATTTATTTTTTAGTAGCCAGCTTTCTATTGTTGAGCCTTTACATGTTTAGCTTGATGGGTCCTTGCTCAAAAGGCACAGTCCATTTCTGGGATTATACCTGAAGCCTTTGTGGCTTTGTAAGATTGTCAAAACTTGTGTCCTACTGGCACAGACTTGGAGACCTCACTTCACATTGAGATATTGGAGTAGGACTTTAGTAGGATGTATGTGTATTGAACCCATGGTTACTTCCATATAAGAACTCTTAATTGGGAAACCTCAGATCATATAAAACCAACAATTCATTCATAACTTATAGATTTACAATTTCCTGAGGGCACTAAAAGATTAAATGACTTACCCATTATCACATTGGTCTTCCTGAGGTCAAGGACAGTCCCTCTTTTCTATGATCTGCCTCCAAAAAGCCCAAAGATTAAGTGATTTTCCTAGTTACTCACCATAGTGGCTAATGTATGGTTTCCTCATATGGGATAATTACATCATGATCTTGGTCATTCATTTCTAGATATATTCTAGTTTCCCAATATCTTTCTTAACATGTGATGCTCAAAATTGAACAGATGTGATTTTCCCTGGACACTTTTGCCAAAGGGACCTGACATGACAGGGGCATTCATGCTTTTGGGGTGGGTAGAATGTTTCCTTTCTATTTTAACTCCTTTCTTCTTTCTTTTTTGTTTTATAGACCTCTGTGGCTGTTATGCCCTTCTCCTAAGTCTTGCCTTTCCCCAAAAATCTAATATAGTGATATTTAAGAGGTTAAGGAATGAATGAATAAAACATTTATTAAGTGCTTATTATGCACAAAGCACATGCTAAGGGCTGCAGATACAAATCAAAAAGTAAAACTGACTTATTTCAAGGATCTCACATTCTAATGGGGGAGATGTAAGAGTCTCATGGTCTTTAGGATGTGGCACAGTGGATAGTGTGCCAGGCTTAAATTCAGGAGGAACTGAGTTCAAATCCAGTCTCAGACAATCTTCCTACATGTGTGACCCTGGGCAAGTCACTTAACCCTCTTTGCCTCAGTTTCACCATCTGTGAAATGAGCTGGAGAAGGAAATGACAAAGCACTTTAATAGCTTTGCTAAAGCTCACCAAATCCAAGCACTGTTCACAGAGTCGTTGCACAGTGCTGCTTGTCACCCAAATTATTACTATCATGTGAATTCTTTTCATTTTTCAGTGTGTTCCTGTCTCCAAAAAAGAGAATGTCATTTCTTGAAAAAAAAGTAATGTTTTCTCATTTTTGAAGCAATGTAAATTAAGTATATATTTGGAATAGGTTCCCAACACAATTCTTCAGATCACTTTAAAGTGACCAAATCTTATTTAAGTGTCAAGCAAGATTTAAGTAATATCATATCTTGTGTTTGTTGCTCATAGTGCCATTAGTAGCTTAGAGATGTAAAGTCAACTTTTATCTTAAAAATTGACATATTTTCTCTCCCCATTCTCTCATCTTTCAAAAATCAATTAAATGAATTCCAAAAGAGCTTGTCTAACTGCTTTTATTTCAACGGCAGGCAGGGAAGCAAAAGGGCACTGTATGAATATTAAGAGGGAAAATTGCTGAATGCAATGATCATTTCTTTTTTTATTACAGTGGATGATCCATATCCTCTATGACTTAAAATTTCATTATAAAACCTCAGCACTGAATGTGCTTAATCATTTTAAGATAAAATAAAATGCCATAGTATATAAATTCTAATATTTATTTTCATTTAAAATTCTAAAGTCTTGATCTTGACTTGGTTTTTGTTTGAGGTGTATTTTGTTTGGTTTTGGTTTTTCAAAGTTGTTCAGACATCAAACATGTCTAGTTTATAATAAGTACATGGAAATGCAGTTATAATTGATGTAGTAGAGTAAATGCATAACTTTTATGTTCTTTTTTAATTTTTTTGTAAAGTATGAATAAAGGGTGTTTACTCATGTTTCCTTAAAAATATCTTTGCTAAGAAAACCTCATAAAGGATCATGAAGAGTTGACACAACTGAAATGACTCAAAACAACCTTATTATACAGCAGGAAAGCAGATATTAATGTCTCTTCTTTAATTCCATTTTCATTGATGAAACATCAATTTCTGATGTGGAGCAATCTGACATGACTTGGAGGCAAGAACTTTGTTTCTGAGGCTATAGCAGCTGTGACTGTAGTACCTGTAAGTATAATTGCCAGGCTTGCATCTCCAGAGGTGACCATTCACAGAAGTAGCCCTTTTCCTGGTGTGACTTTACCGGGAGTTGGACTGTCCTCTGGACCACTATCTCCTTAGCCTTCTGGGCCATATCCACTGCCAGGACACCCTCCCTGCAATTGCATTTACTTCAGCCCTAATAACTCCAAGCCATAATTCTGTCTATTAAGGAGGACATTTTGGGTAAAAAATATATGACAGTGTTTCTATGAAACATAAAAACCAGAGATTCTGGGAAAAACCATCTTTGAGCCATATTTTTCCCCTTGGATGTGAACCACAGGGAAAATTGCCCATTTTACTTCACAAAATCCTTCTTCAACAAAATCTCCTATCATATCTTTCCCCGAAACATTTCTTTTGTAAATATAACTGGGTTCCAACCAAGCTGAAGTATTTTTGCTTATTGTTTGAGAGACACAAGGCTTGTAAATAGTAAAAAAAGATACCTGTGTGTAAGAGATTTACTGAGTTAGATCCAGAGGTTCTTCAGGAAGAGACACATAGATGACTCCATAGATTCTTTGGGAGAGATAAAAGTAGAAGTGACAGATAGGTAGTGGAAGCTGGCTCCTCAAATTGTTCCTAATTTCAAGCTTGCTTCCCTGGAGACTGCTGGAACAGATCTCCTTGGATGAGCTGAGACTTTTTCTCACTCTCAGATGATAAGCTCATTCATTCACTTGTGTTAATTTTTTTCTTTTCTACTATTCTAATCTGTAGAGATTCTTTAATTTCTGGTTGTAGTTTTACTTGAATAAATGGGTTTATTGTCTATTTGCTGTTTGTATAACCAATGTTTAGAGGGAAGAAGCTAAACTGGAAAGCATGAGCTAAGGATTATGTTCTCTCTTAAAAGAAATGAGCAGAACCAGGAGATCATTATACACAGCAACAACAATATTACATGATGATCAATTCTGATGGACATGATTCTCTTCAACAATGAAATGCTTCAAACCAGTTCCAATTATTCAGTGAAGAAAGCCATATACACCCAGAGAGAGGGATGTGAAATGTAGACCACAACATAACATTCTCATGCTCTCTATTGATGTTTGCTTGCATTGTGTTTCCTTTATCTGATATTTTTTGTTCATGTAGATAACGATTGTTCTTGCACAGCAAGATACGTATGGAAATATGTATACATATGTTCGACTTGTCAAGTATTTTAATATAACTAACATATAGTGGACTTCCTGCCATCTAGGGGAGGGGAGGGAACTAGGGGAAAAATTTGTAATGGAAAGCTCTGTAAGGATCAATGTTGAGGAACTACCCATACATATGTATCCAAATAAAAAGCTTTAAAAAAAAGTGACCAGGAAAGTGGCTTTCCTTCTGAATCAAGAAACATTATATTCCCTAGAATATTTGAGGGGGGCAGAATGTCTAGCCTGTTATCCCTCTCAGGGACTGGAGAAAAGAGTAACCAGCTTTATGGTATTACTGGGGAGTATTGCTCCCTCTTCAATGGCGAAGGAAGATCCTTGGTTCTCCTCCCACCAGATAGAGGAGGGTAAATTCTCAAATAAATCTATCTATGGTCACCTACAGGTAGCATTTATGCATTGAAAGAACACATATGGGCATAAATATCTAATACAGATAATGACAAGCCTAGAGTTTGAGTCTTGAAATCTTCAATTTATTTCCACGAGGTTCAAGATTGACATCCTATTGGCGGACTTTTCCCAAAGGCATCTCATTTGAAGGCAAAGTAGAGTAAAAGAGGTGCTATTTTTGTTTATTAGTGTGAATGGTTTTTTAGGTTTAAATATCTGTTTTTATTAGAAATAAATGGAATATAGCAGCTTACATATAATACACAAGGGCAGGTTCCGTGAGCAGGCCAAAGATTTTATTGGGTGATCCACATGCATTTACATGGGTGTACAGGCTCTGTCTAGTAGGAGAAGGCCTCATCATCTCCATTAATGAAAATGGCCAACTCATAACAGTTCCCACTCCTGTAATCTTCTTGATTTTTGCTTTAAGCAAATTGAATATTTAATATTTATTTAAAAAACTATGTGTTAAAAAGTAAAAGTCTAGGCAGTTATTTATTATTTTGTTACATTTGTTTTCATTGCACAATTCCACAACATCTATTTTTTTTTACAAAGATATAAGGAATTTAAGAAATGATGATAAAATGATCATTCAAATAGTTTTAGGCACAGTTTAATAAAGCATAAACCAATTTTTAACATTTGATCTTCTGTATAATATGAATTTGAATAAATTCAAAGTATGCTTGTGGGGGAAGAGAGGAAACGTGTTTAGAACTCAACATTTATACAGAGGTATTCTTCCAAAGATTATATATTCAGGTGCTGATTCAATAATTATTCTTGGAATAGTAAATCAATAAACAAACTATTATTGTTTCAAGTACATAGATCAGTGAGCACACTACTAATTGGCTGAGCACTGTGGATAAGACTAATTTTAACTTTATCAGGTCACATACATAAACAAAAATACAATTTTAAAAAGACTGGTTAAAAAAATATTGGATAAAAATGATCTGTCCCTTTCCCTAGCTGTCAAATAATTTAAATAATTTATTTTAGACATAAAAAAAGAAAATGAAGAAAAAAGCTTTCTGTCTACCTCAGAGAAGCCAGGTACTATTTTTAAACATGAAATTTTGGTCACTGATATATGAGTTTTATTTGATAAGATAGTAGTTGACATGTTTAAACATAGTATACCATGGATTTCTGCTTCCCCAATAATCGACTGTGATTCATCCTCTTCCTCGGCACAGTAAGGCATGTTTTACAATGTATAAAAATAAGTTCCAGCATTTAAAAGTATTTACAGGACAGAATGCTGCTCAGGGGAGAAAAGCATGCCTAAGGAGTTGTGGTCTAGTGAAAAAGACATGGTGAGCCCCCAGCCTCTCTCTTAGCACGTGGGGGACATGCAAATTTAAAATACAACCTGATAGGGCATTATATACCCACTGTATGCCCTTGGTTGCTCAGAGTGGGGCCCTGGGAAAGACACCAGCAGCAATGCTTCATGACGGTCTTAATGCTCACAACTCATTTGGTTCTTTTCAATTATGTCCCATTTTTGCAATAGCTTATAGAATACCTGTGAGGATGAACTATATAGCTTCTCCATCATGATCGATAACCCAGGTTTCCAAACAGTAATTGTAGCCCTACAATCAGTAAGTAAATAATCATTTTTGACTCATTGGTTAAGCGACTTTTACTTTCATTTATCCTTAGTCTGGTTAAGGAGACTTAAGTCTTTCATGTATTTTTTTTTTTTTTCCAAAGGAAGAACAGGCTGTATTTGATGATCTGCATTTTGGGACCAGAACTAGAACCTTGAAGCATACATCTAGGGGCAATTAATCTCTTCAATTTCTATGGAAAATCTCTATAATTAAGTCAAGGACTTTAGTACATTTGACAAAATCTCTTATTTCCAGAGGGAAAAAAAGATTTATTTAAATCTAACTTTTTAGTTTATAGGGGCAGTGTGGTAAAATGGATCGAGTGCTGGGTTCAAACCCAGTAAGACCTGAGGTCAAAGCCAATCCCTGATACTTATGTTGTAAGACTTTGGGCAAGTCATTTAGTCATAAACTCCTCAGATAACTCCCTAAGAATTTTCTACTAAGGACTGTGGCCTGTATCAGTGGAAGGAATCCTCATCAGAGGAGATCCCCTTGAGGTATTCCTTTTCTTACCTGTGCACAGAGATATGCTTAAGAGCTTCTCTCTCTCTGAATTTAACTACTATTACACATTCTTCTTTTTGAGATGCTATAGCACTTTTTGTTTTTGCTTTGATGAACCATTTTTTTAATGAGAGAGATAGATAATGAACTGAAGGCCTAAGTATTATTTAAAATGATTTGATTCAAAAATCTCTATGAAAAGAAGATAAGTAGAAAATTGGGCACTGGCATTTTTCAATGAATTAAATTTTTGTTTTTCCACAAAAATATAAAAACAATAATTATTCTTATGAGATCTGGAGTTTGGTTTTGATATTTGTCTGGAAGTTGCTCTGGGTTCTGAGGATCAGGAAAATAGTTTCTTTCTCTCCCTCTCAATAAGTGCCTGAATTCATGTGTATGTTTTTGATTTCCAATTCCAGCTGTTTGACTTGTACTTCTCTCTGGTTTACCAGCTCTCGAAGTCTTCGGATTTCTTCTTGTTGTCTATAGAACATCTGCAACAGCTGTAAAACATTGGACATATTATTATTATTATGTTTGCAGTATAAAAACTTAGGGGTAGGTAGATGTGCAAATAGGTAAGCACCAGGAATAGGGGAAATACTAGCTTTTACTAAAATGCCTTATCCTTTTTTTCCTGTTCTTACTTCCACTCCCATCTCCCCAATTTTTAAAGGTGATTGTATTAGCTTGACTTAGATCTAAATGGACAATTTTATGATGTATAGTTATTTCATAGCTGTTCTTAAATTACTAAATCCCCTTTCTTCATTTACTGAGCCACAAAAGGACTGGGTTTTCTCAATATTTTGTTTCCCTTCTAGTGGATAGATGGATCAACTCCCATTTTCTATAGAAAGGTTTGTAGTGATAGAAATGGGGCAAAGGTAGGGACTGTATATAGAGGATATGAATAGTTTATTGATTAGGCCTTTAAGTGAACCCTTATATACTTGCTTCTTTTCATTCTTGGTGCATTGGAGACTGAGGGACTGGGAAAAGAAAAAAGGGAGAAGAAAAGAAAGGGAAGATATGATTTGATAGGTCTTTCCAAAGAGATTTATAGACACCTATAAGAAGGAAAGTAAACTTAAAGTGAACTAGAAATTCTGCTAATCCTGTAAAGACTGTAATCTTTCCAAGGGGATCATTTTAGAAACTGTTATAAACAATTTGTCATGGAAGTAGCTAACAAAAAATCCCTTTGATTTTATAAATTATAAGTGTATTTTGGGTAATCTATAGTTACAGCAAACAGTAAGAATTAGTAACTGAAAGCAGGGGAAGGAAACCTGAATATTTGAAATATAAGCAGGTGCCTGGAGGTTTAAAATAATTACATAAATATTGGTAATCAATAAACTGGGCTTTCTGGTCTCCATTTCTGAAACATGGATATCATGCTGAGACTATACCATTTGTATAATGGGATTAAAATGCCTGTGATTCAATGAGCTGTGCTTTTTGCATACTTTTTAAATTAAAGAATGGGGCTTTCCTGTAAGGGTGAGCAACCTAAGATTTTGGCTTCTCTATTTCCTCTATCACCATATATGCTTCTTAATATTCCTTTCTTTCTCCTTCTTTCACCTTCACATTCTCTTTCCTCCTATCTCTTCTAGCTTTCTTCTTTTACCTTCTTCCCAAGCCAGTTTTGTCCCTCACCTTTTGCTTTTCTTCTTTCCTTTTCCTCCCTTTTCCCTCCTTATTCCCTTGCCTGTGTCACCATTGTTTATTTCTCCTTAGAGTTAATCTTTGCCTTAGGCACCCAGAAGCCCATTCTCAATGACTAGTTTTCAAATAATCTTACCTCATTTTCCGTTTTTGGTGGAGGACATTCAAATGGGTCATAGCCATTTGAAAGCCAAGATTTCCTGTCCTCTTGTATTTGATCTATTCCTTTTCTTGGTCTTCTCTCATC
>JAJPUD010000252.1:468327-507612 GCA_023553655.1 Myrmecobius fasciatus
TTTTGCTGAGACAATTGGGGTTAAGTGATTTGCCCAGGGTCACACAGCCAGGAAAGGTTAAACGTCTGAGAAATGCTGTTTAGTTTTTACTCTCCCTCTCCATTTCCACTGCTGTCTCCTCACTAGACTAGTTTTTCATCATCATGCACACAGCAATCTCTTAGCTAGTCTCCTTTTTTTAATCCATCATTGCCTGAATCTTCTCTGGATGACTATGGCCTGCTGCATCAAATATATGAACTCCTCTGCCTTCGTTTCAAGGCCCTCCATTATCTGACTTCACCATATATATAACAATACTCTGATATTTTAAAAGATCTACCACTTGACTTTCTCAGTGTAAGTGAACTCTACCCCCTGATTCAAATCTTAGCTCTTCCATGCCTCATCCATTTTGTGGCTAATAAAGTTCACTGCCTTAGAATGATGAACTCTATGAAATCATCTCCAATGATAGAGAATGCAATCTACCCCAGTTTGTGAATACTCAAAGCCTCTTCAGTTTGGTTCAGATGTATTAAAATGTATCATCTGTGGATGTAATCTTTAAGGAAGCAGAGACATCACCATAACATGGTGTAATAAAGCAGAATCTTATGGGAGCAACAATTATAGAACATTTTAATTTATGAATAACTCATTATTAAATTTGACTCTTTCAACAGTCCTGTATGTAAGACAAATATTATTTCTATTTTACAGAGAAGCAAAGTAAGGTTCAAATAGACTAAATGTCTAGCCAGTAAATGAAGACATTTTTTAATCTTTTGACTAAATCTAGTGCTCTTTCCACATATTTATTAACATTCAATATCAGCATAATGAGGATTATGTTATCATCTTTATAACATCCCTAGTCAGATAAAGGGAAACTAATTTAATAAAGATTGAGTTTCTATACAATAAGCAGGAAAGTTGGGATTAGAAGCAGCTAGGTGAACAGTGGAGTACTGGGTTTGGAATCAGGAAGACTCATTTTCCCAAGTTCAAGTCTGGCTTACTCCAGTATCTTTGCCAAGAAAACCCCAAATAAGATCACAAAGAATTGGACAAGACTGAAACAACTGAACAACAAGAAGAGCTGGGATTCAAAAATTCAAGTCATGGTGCCATGTTCAGTGGTTTTCCCATTAATCATCATAATAAACATATAAACATAATAAGCACAAATCTTACTTCTCCTCCATAGATTTTTCTGATTATTTCCACAAAAATAAATTTTCCCTCCGAAGTCCTAATTGGATTCACAATTAGTTTCATATAATTTAGCACTTGATTCTCTTGATTGCTCTACTTAAATCAAAGTTAAACAAATTCCTGTGTAGTGCCAGTGACTATGTTAATCTTACTCTACAATTCTAGACTGGAAAGTCCATCTATAACAGAGTATATCTCATGTTTCTTTAGCTTCTCCCATAGACTGAAGCACATAGTTGGATACATAGCATAATAATTCTTTAGTAAACCCTTGATTGAGTGGTGTCTCTGTTGAAACTGCTCCAGATCAGGCCATACGCTTTTGCATAAACATGAAATTCCACTGTTTATGCATCCAAATTCTTTGAGACTTTATTGGCCCTTTCAGATATCTGTTCCAAAAAATTCCCCAGGTCCTTTTCCATAATTTTAACTTCTAATTTTATTTTTTTCCATAATTTTAACTTTATCAGTTCTACTTCTATCCTTAAACAAATTCATCTTTGACACTTGGGAAGGTTCTGAGCTATATGTTTGAGAGGCAATGATTTGGGGTTTTTAGGAGCTGATACTCTGCCTAACAAACATTCCATTGTTCTAATATTAGAATTTCTAACACAGAGTCTAGGAACTTGGTTTTTCAATATCCTGATGGACTTTTATTGTATATATTTTAAAACATTTTTTTCTGCATGATACAAAAGAAGTTAGGAACCCTTGTGAAGGGTTGGACTTCTAACTTTCTTTTTGTTTGTTTTAAGAAGGATATGTTAGGCTTGGTGGAATCAAGACTTTTAGTCAAATTAGTCCTGCAGAAATCCTGAGAAAATCATTAATTTCTGAGTACCCTTTTTTCTTTTGGAGTCATTTGGAGCTAGTAAATGTCTGAGTCTGGATTTAACTCAGGTCCTCCTGACGCCAGTGTGCCATCCACTACACCACCTAGCAGCCTCTTTTTTGTCTCCTTTCAAAGAAAAACCCCTATCCTATGTATAGAGGAAGAAAACGGGAATTTTGAGGTAGTCAGTTGCTTTCTCTCCTCTTGCTTCCTAACCCTTTAGAATTCCACTTCCAACCTCTTCATTCCTCAGAAACTGGTCTGTCCAAAGATACAAATGTTTTTTTAATTGTCAGATTTAGTAGTCTTTTCTTAATTCTCATCTTGACCTTTCTGCAGTCTTTGAAACTGCTGACCACTCTTTTCTTAATACTTTTTATTCTTTTTTTCTTATTTTAAAGTTTTATTTTATTTTTTTTGATACTCTATTCTTTAAGTTTTTGGAATATCACTCTTTTTTGGTTCTCCTTCTACCTCTCTGGCCACTCTAGATCAGATTCCTTTGCTGGATCCTCAGCCAAGTCATTTGCTCCCTGGAGGTATCTCCCAGAGTTAATTCTTTTTTTTTTTTTTTCTTTTTCCTGAGGCAATTGAGGTTAAGTGACTTGCCCAGGGTCACACAGCTAGGGAATGTTAAGTGTCTAAGACAGATTTGAACTCAGGTCCTCCTGACTTCAGGGCTGGTACTCTATCCACTGCGCCACCTAGCTGCTGCCCCTCCCAGAGTTAATTTTTTTTTTTCTTAGTAAGTGTTTTAATATCTCCTCATACATTTTTTTTTTCAAAATTAAATGCTTTGTCTTGGCAAGCTGATTAAAATTTTTTTTTAATTTTATTTTATTTGCAAAACATATGTATGGGTAATTCTTCAACATTAACCCTTATAAAGCTTTCTGTTACAGATTTTCCCCCCAACTCCCCACCCTTCCCCTAGATGGCAGGATATCCACTACATGTTAATTATGTTAAAATACTTGGCAAATCGAATATATGTATACATATTTCCACACTTATCATTGGTGTGCAAGAAAAATCGTATTTACAAGAAAGTAAAGTCAGAAAAAGGTAACACAATGCAAGCAAACATCAATAGAGAGCATGAAAATGTTATGCTGTGGTCCACATTTCACATCCCTCTCTCTGGGTGTATATGGCCTTCTTCACTGAACAATTGGAACTGGTTTGAAACATTTCATTATTGCAGAGAGCCATGTCCATCAGAATTGATCGTCATATAGTTTTATTGTTGCCATGTATAATGATCTCCTGGTTCTGCTCATTTCACTCAGCATCAGTCCATGCAAGTCCCAGAGTTAATTCTTGAGACTTCTCTCTCTATATTTGTTCAGCCAGCTCCCATGGATTTAATGATCATCTCTACAGATGATGATTCTCAAATCTACCTGTTCTTCCCTAATCTCTTTGATGGCCTCTTGCATCTCCACCTGTCTTTCACACATTTTGGACTGGATTTCCATTTTAAACTTGATGTGTCCAGAACTAAACTTGTTTTTCCCCTCAAACTCCCCTCCTAGCTTCCCCACTATCATCAAGGGAAACACCATCTTCCCAGGCCCTCAGGTTCACATCCTAGGAGTCATCCTTAAATTGTCACTATTTCTTTTCTCCCTACCCCTGCCCCATATCTAACCCGGTGCTAAGAATTGTGGATTTCATCTTTGCAGCATCTTTCTGTCCCCTGATATGGTCCCCGTCCTAGTGCAGACTCTCATCACTTCAGACTTTGGCTATTGCAAAATTGCTGGTGGATCTGCCCTAAACATTCAGCCACTAAACTGATTTTCCTAAACACAGATATGACCATATCACTTTCCTATTCAATAAGCTCCAGGAGCTCCCTATCACCTCTATGAACAAATGAAAAACCCTCTGCCCTCCAAAGTCCTTCATAACCTATTCTGTCAGCTCTCTGCTTTTCTGCTACGTCTCCTAGTTTGCTTACTTTATGTGATTTTAGCTTCCTTATTATTCCACAAAGATCTCTCAGTTCTGGGCATTCTCTTTGGTTGTTCCTCATTCCTGTAATGCTGTCTGTCCCTTTTCACTTCTGCCTGCTGGCTTCTTTGAGTCCCAATTTTACAAGCAGTCTTGCACAATAACTCTTAATTCCAGTGTTTATCCTTTTTTTAATTATTTCCTGTTTATCCTGTACGTAGCATTGTCTGTTTATATTTATTTTTTGTCTCCTTTATTAGACTATGAGCTCTTTGATTATCTTTTTGCCTCTTGTTTTGCCTTTTTTTTTTCATTTCTAGCAATAAGCAGGGTCCCTAGCACCTAATAAGTGCTTAATAAATGTTTATTGATTGATTGACTTTAGGATAGGTACAAAAACTTTAAGACATTTGGATGGGAAGCAGAACTTTTGGGAACATGAACATTCAATATTTGAATTGTAACTCTGGAGGTGAAGTGCTCTCTTTTTCCCCATTTTTCTTTGTTTCTTGATCCTTTTTCTCATTTTTATTTATCTCTTTTTGCCTCTCCTTTCTCCTGTCTCTTTTCCCTTCCTTCCTCCTCTCCTCTCCTCTCCTCTCCTCTCTATCCCTGTATCTCTGTTTCTGTCTCTCTCTTTTTCTGTCTGTTTTTCTCTGTCTCTGTCTTTCTGCCTCTTTGTCTCTGTCTTTGTAAATGTCTGGTATCTTTTAATATTTCTGGGATTAATATCTCCATCTCTCTGTCTCTGTCTCTTTCTCTCCTTACTTAAAAGAATGGAGGACCAACCTCCACAATCCGGATACAGTGGCAACAGTAGAATGATAACAGTTAATTTTAACTTCTCCCCTTGCCCCTCTGGTCTTTTGGCTTTCAAGGAAGCCATGTAGGGCTTCCAGATAGTGAGAAGAGCCTCCATTATCAGAGTTACTACCCTCTATCTTCCCTTAAGCTGTCTGCACACTGGGCTTGGATGAGATAGGAATCAATTCTATGCTTCCTGATGAAGGGAAGACCCTAAGGCTTTCCCATGTGCTCTGCCTGTGTGCCCTGTGTCCCCATCCTTATTGTCATTCTCTTGGATGAAATTAGTAATTGTGTCTGTAATTTGCTGTTTCACCCATTCATTCTTAGAATTTCTGACTCGATCTCCCCTTCAGTGGCTGGTTCAATATCAGAAACTGATATGATTTAATAGTGGAAATGATATTAAAGAAGTTACATCAGCACTTTCTTGCTAAGGACCACAGGACCTTTTCATCTGACTTGCAATTAATACCTTCTTTATGTGTTATTTGCCGTTAGGATATAAACTCCTTCAGAGAAAGATGTCTCTCCTTCTCTACTTATATCCTACATGCTCAGCTCAATGTTTGGTTTACAATGAATGCTTTCTCATTCATTCATTCTAAAAAGAATTCTGGATTAGGATTTAGAAGATCCGAGTCTTAGTCTTGGCTCTGCCATTAATTAGGTATGGGATCTTGGGGTGTCATTTAATATCTCTGGGATTTAATTGTATTATTTGAAAACTGAGGCGTTTGAGTAGATCACTTTGAGATTTTCTTGTAGCTCTAAATTCTAGGCCTATCACTCTTCACCCTTTTCTATCCTGTTCTATCCTTTTTTTTTGATTTTCTTTTAAACATCTCTATTGGTATCTTTTGTTTTTGCTAACACCTTTATTTCCACATATATCCCTCTTCTTTCCTCTCTCTTACAAGATCCTAGATTTATGGACCTATAGTTATCCCTTCTCCGTTGTGACTTTTCCCATCGTGGTTTTTATATATCAAAGGTATGCATAAGAAATTAAATGGGAATTTTGAGGAAACCACAGATGACATGTGAAAGCCAGAGATGGTACAGAAAAAAATTTAGAAACTCAGAAGTGCATATAACATCAACATATTTTATCTTTTAATATATTTAATAAATTAATTGATTTTTATTTGTTTAAATTTAATTATTTAATATTTACTAATTACTTAATTTTAATAATTTAATAATCTAAATTTCTTTTTATGAAAGGAGGGCCAAAAAATTGTAGGTGGATTTTCCTGATTGTGCTGGGGGAGGGAGGAGGAAAGGGAGAGAGGAGATGGCACTTCAAATCCCTGAGATGTGGAAGGGATAACTGTAGTGTGTCCCAGTAAAAAAGAATAGATCAGGAGTCGAAAGATTGAAATTTGAATCCTAGTTCTGCTGTTTACAACTTATCAATTCACTACAGGCAAGTGATTTTTACCAACTAGGACTTAGATTCCTTATCCCTAAAGCAAGAGTGCTTTTGACTGGATTGCTTTCATGATTCATTCTAGCACTTAATCTGATAATTCTCATTTCTAGCTATAAAGCCTATAAACCTAGATGACAGCGCCATCTTAAGGTCAATGTGGAAACTCTTAGACCCAATCCCTCTTGTATTTTTTTTTTTTCTGGTTTTCACAATGCAGTTTATTTCCCCTCTAGCTATTTTTCTCACATGTGCTCACCCATCCACTTTAATCTCTTACATTTTATAGAAATGTTAAGCTCCTTCTATTTTTTTCCATCAATAATAAATCAATAAACATTTTTAAAGTGCCTACTGTGTGCCAGGTGGTGCAGCTGGATGGTGCAATGGATAGAGTGCAGGGCTTGGAGTCAGGAAGACTCCACTTTTTGAGTTTAGATCAAACCTCAGATCATACTAGCTGTGTGACCCCGAGCAAGTCACTTAATCCTTTTTGCTTCAGTTCCTCATCTATAAAATGAGCTGCAGAAAAAAATGCAAGTCACTCCAGTATAGTCATGAAATATTGGACATGACTGAAAAACAAGTTTTTTTTTTTCAGTTATTGAGTTATTGTTTTCAGTTGTTATTGAGTTTAATACAAAAACAGGTAAAAGAGACGTTCCCTCCAAGAGCTTACCAATCAAAAGGAAGGAGCTCACACAAACCTCTTTCTTAGTTGTTAAAGTCCTTAAAACTATACTGAGATCTCCCTCAGATTCTCCACAAAAATCTCTCAAATCTGTTTTTTCATTCTTCACCAATTAAATTTGCTTTTTTTTTTCAAGCACCAGCATTCAAGGTAAAAATAAAGAAACTTGCTTCTTTTTAAAAATATATTTTCTCCTCAATTACTAGTATAGCAAATTGCATGTTGTCTTCTATTTTTCATTACAAACATATAGTATGTAATTTATATTATGGACATATAGAGGTATATAAAATATGTGAACAGACCAAGTACAAAACAAGAAATGCATGTTTGAGACAAAATTACTTTAAATTCATTGGGGAAAGATTTTCAAGATATCCATAAAGCAGGCATAATATAGAAAAATTGGAGCAAAATTATGAATTAACATTATTATTCAAAGTCAAAGGAGTCAAGAAGGCTCCTAACTCATTCTTATCTGGTCATTTTTATAAGAATCATCCCAGGATCATAATTTAAATCTGGAAGGGACCACAGAAGTCATTGAGCTCAATTTCCTCATTTTGTAGATGAAGAAAGCCCCAAAACAGTTTAATTATTTGCCCAAGGTCATAGAGCTAGTTTCTGAAGCAAAATTGGAATATATATATATTTCTGCCTATAGATCTAATACTTTATTTATATCACACTGCCTCTCTACAAAAATATGAAGGGTGTCCTTGGAGGAAAAAAAAAAAAACAAGAAAGAAAGAAGCAGGCTTTTGCAAATTGTTCATTATCAAAGATTACATCTTCAGTCAGATAACTGACTAAAAGGTATAGCCCACAAGATCCCTCAGGGTTCCTTGTTGGTTAATTTTTAAAGCATTTGATTCAAGTAGTGCAAAATGCAGCCTTAAAGTTTGTACTCTAATAACATGTCACTCAAGCATAGTTGAAGAGCATATAACTCAATTGATGCAGCTACAAGGAAAATTTTTGTCAAATCATCCTTAGAATGAAGAGAAACACAAAATAAGCATCTAGTGTAGTGTCACTGACAGGAAGATGTCTGGGGGCAGAATCCAATTGGAATAAGAATTCCCGGGATAATGGTCTACCAGAAGTTGCTAATTGCAGCTAATGTGCTAATTGGATTAACACGGATGGGATGTTTCTCTTTAGGGAGATTCAGAACAACTCAAGAGACCAAACTTAAAATGTACCAAAAAACTTACCAATTGGAAACCAACTAGAAGAATGCTTATTGCCCTGACTATAATCTACAGTAGAATGGGCAGCCTATTGAATTAGTGCATTAGCCCAAAGATACATATGTTTTATTTATATATATATATATATAATATAGTATACAGTATAGCATATAAATATACATTTATATGCTATACTGTATACTATATAATATACTAGATATATACTATAGATAGAAATGAATACGAACAAGGACATGGGCATAGACTGAATTGCATTTGGGAAATTGTGCTATACTTTCAGTTATCAAATAATTGATTTCTCTCTGTCTCTTTTTTCCTCTTTGTCTCTGTCTGTCTCTCACACACACACTTCAAACATCTTTTTAATACTAATATTCTCCTGATAAGATTCTGTGGCTATATATCACTGAACATCAAAATTAGGAAAAAGAGACAAATTATAAATTACTCAAAAGGTAAAGGGAGTGAAAGTAGTGAAAGCATATATCAGGGATGACTTTTATGCAGGAAAAGGCATAAAAATATTATTCAGGGATTGTAGAATTGGAAAAGGAAATGGGCTGGCCATGTAGTGAGAATGAAGGAAAACAGATGATCAGACTGAATCTTAAATCCAGAGAATGTTAGAAGGCCCAGCTGAAAGCCTTTATCCCACTGGGTCATAAATAAATAAGTAAAGGATTTATGGGAAGACATGGACAAGAATTATATAGGATGGATGAGCAGGTAGACACCCAGGAAAATATATCTGCATTGACAAGATCATTGTGGGTTCAAAAGGTCTCTGTGGCCTGTTCCAAGAGCCTAGCCATAAAAAAAAAAATACTATTTGCATAGGAAAATGAATTTTGAGGTCCAAACTCAATTCATATGTTATCTAGGAGGACAAACAATTAACCTGTTAGCACCCATTCATACCCACTAGGATTAATGGACAAGGAGACCAGGGTCCTGATACACTGAGATACAGAACAGATAAATATTAAGGGGAAGAGGGCCAAAAAGTTTCAGAGCCTAAGGTATTAGAATCAGAGAAGAGTGAAAAAACAAAACAACATGAAGGCATTGCATCAGCAAGGGAACTCTGAAAACATTACAATAATTATCTTCCATGCATATCTTTTTATGTCAATCTATGCAGAAATTCCTAGTTAAATACTAAACCTCTAAGCCTCACAGAGGCAAATAGTTAAGCAATTAAAATTTCATTGTCTGAGCTGCCAAGCAGAGATTTAGTAGGAAAAGTAATTTAGAAAAAAAAGTGGGCTAGGAGACAGGAAACCCCAGGTCTGCCACTAATTATATGTTCAGGTTGTCTGAAGAAAAGGGGAACAATGGTCCACTCAATGTTGTATTGTCCAGATAATAATGATAAATAATAATAATAGCTAACATTTACATAGTGCTTACTATGTGCCAGACATCACGCTAAGTATTTTACAATTATCATCTGATTTAATTCTCATATAAGTCTTGGGGTAGATACTATTGTTATCACCATTTTGCAGATGGTAAACTAAGGCAACCAGGGAATAAGTGATTTGTCCAGAGTTACCCATCTGAGTGTGTCTGAGGCCATATTTGTATTCAGGCCTTACTGATTCCAGGACTAGTGGTCTGTTCACAGATAAATAATGAATGGTATTATATTTTAAAAGGGCCATTGATACATTGGGGCAGGTCTAGAGTTGCTGACCAGGAGAGTGAGGGTGAAAAACAAAGTCATTTTAGGATTGATTGAAGGAAAGCCTGGAGAAGAAAATAGTGGAATATGTATGCTTGTGTAAGGATATTACTATCTTCAGGTACCTGAAGGATGCCACAAAGAAGAGAAATTCGACTTGGTTTATGTGGTTCTATAGATTAGAATTGGAAAGTTATAAGCAGGCAGATTTCAGTTCAGGAGAAGGAAGAACTTTCAATTAGAGATGGCCAATGTTGGAAGAAGCCATGGCCCAGGAGCCCCCAAATCTTGCCTTGAAGCCACAAGACCTGGGTTCAGTTTCTTTCTCTGACACATACTGGCTGTCTGATTGGGCAAACCACTTAACCTTTCAGGATCCCTGGCAACTCTATAAGGATATAATTTGCAAAGAAACTGCCAAACTGCATTGTGAGAGGGAATTTCCTCATGGGGAAATTTCCTTTATTAATGAAAAAATAGTTAGTTTAGTCCCTATCTCAAAAATAGGATTGCCTTATGTGAGGTAGTGAATTTCTTATTACTGAAGTTTTATAATCAGATGACTATTTATTAGAGATATTGAAAATGGAGCTGAAGGTTAATGTACATATTGCAATAGAGAACTTTTGGAGATCCCTTCTAACTTAAAGATTCTGTGATTCCATCAATTTATGGCCATTGGTAAGTCCTCAGGTTTCCTATTTATAAAATAAAGATTAAATTTTATAACCTTATTTTCTTATCATGGGACTATTTTAAGATTTATACTTCATATATGAAGTACCTTCACAAAGTTGCCTTGTTCATTATCAATTTAAATTGAGTGTTTTGAGCTTCTTAATAATAATAATAATGATGATGATGTTTAGCCTAGATACACTATCACATTCAATCTTATTAAGAAGTAAGTATAGGTTTGATAGTTAGTGAGTAAAGTCTGCAACATCAATCCAAATAGAAAATTGTGTATCCTAAGAAATGTGCTTCTTTCATACTCACCAATTCCCTTTTGAGGGTGATAGGAACGATATTCTGTAAGATAGTTCAAATGTGGTTTTTCTGCACTAATTTCATAATAGCGAATGTTCCCATCACCCTGTAAAAGAGCACAAAAAGGAACAAGAAGATATGTTGGTTTCTCATTTGGTCTGGAACAATATGAATAAAACAATCACATTTATTTTTATGTTCAATTGAAAACTAAAGTGCCAAGGAAAATCATAAAATTGAAACAATATTTAAAAAACCTTTTATTTTCCATTTTTGTTGCCATTTCTTGGTAGCCCTTACTCCTTTTGGATAGAGACCAAGTATTGCTGCAGTTGACAACTCTAAAAGTAGTTGCTTTCAAATTTTTAAGAGTCTTTTCCTTTGGCTAGAGTTTGCATTTCAGAGATAGAATAACTGTTGGGGTAGGGTGTGTGTGTGTAGGGTGGGAGGGGAACAATGGAGAAGAAAAAGAAAAGTAAGAAGTTGTGGCCTTTTTTGTGGTTGTTAAAATATTTTTTAAACTTTAAAAAACTTTAAAATCAAAGATTCTTTTAGTTGAAAGGGCCCTTGGAAGTCATTTAGTTAAACACTTCAGTTGATAAATGAGGAAAATGAAGTTTAAAAAGTTTAAATGACTTTTTTTAAGATCAAATAGGTAATAAATGTCAGAAGTAGGATTTGAATACAGATCTTCTGAGTTCATATTCAGTGCACTCTATTTTCTATTCTGCCTCTCTGAACCCATGAATATCTTACAATCCAACTCATTATGGCATGAATGTAATCTTGGAAGCAATATTAGCAGGAAGCTATGTCCTATCAAGCTAGAAATGTCTTTTTTTGAGGGGGAGAGGAGTGTCTTGCAATGGGCCATGAATCCGGTGTCCCAGGAAAATTCTGGTTAAATTCAGAGAGGCTATAGGTGGCTGAACTTGAATCATGGATATTTTTTGTCCCAGAAACTCATGAAGGTTCTATATTAAAGTATTGAAGAATTATGATATGAATTTATTTTATTTTTTAATAATAGTTTTTCATTTAAAAATATATGCAAAGATAGTTTTCAACATTCACCCTTGCAAAACCTTGTGTTCCAAAATTTTATCCCTCCCTTCCCCTATCCCTTCCCCAAACAGCAAGTAATCCAATGTAACATGTACAATTCTCCTATACATATTTCCACATTTATCATCTGCATTTATTTTAGATATTGGTTACACATACTAATGAAATATAGCCATCAGCTTAAAAGCTTGATATTTAAAATGTATTTCTATAATTTAAAAATTATTTCTCTGATCTAAAAATATTTATAGCCTCAGGTCTATGATGAAATGAAAAATAAAATACTCAATTTCATATTTCTCTTTCCCCTTCTAAGAACTCATCTATTGTATTATTACCTATTTAGCAGCCTTGGTTTTAATTCTTTTAATTGCAAAGCTTACCTTGCCCACCACATAGAGCATATTGGTGTCTGAATCATAGAAGGGGAATAATACACCCGAAGAGCCATCTAGGTCCTCTTCAACTAAAGGCACAGAAAGGTCATTCTGTCCAGGGAAGAAGAAATGAAAAAAGTTACTTGTTTAGTTGTACACCAATGCATCCTGGCCCAGATTATACAATTTCCTGGGGAAATCTCCAAATTCTCCATGACTAGCTGTTCCCCCATTTGCAGCATCAGTAGACAGGTCATAGGGCCCAGGAGGAATGGCTTGGAAGCAGGAAGAAGTAGAAATAAAAAAAGAGAAGGAATCAGTTTTTAAGTTAATAAATTTTAACAAATAATGACCTTTGGCAGACTGGCACCATTTTCCCAAAGACTGGCAGTTTGGGAAACCCAATTATGAAACACCTTTCCTTGGTTTAATGTTGTGATGTTTTCATCTTATTAAATCCAGACCACTCGATCGGGATGGCACTTGAGAGGTCATTTAGCTCAACTCCATCACTTTTATAGATGAGGAAACTTAAACACTAATAAATGAAGTGATTTTCCTAAGGGAATATAGTAGATTAGGGCCAAAAGTGGGAGTGACATTCAGGTTTTTTAATTACCAGCCCATAAGCCCACATTGTCCCTCTAAGAATAGCCAAGCAACTCTTTCTCAGTTTGGAATAATCTTAAAAAGCATGAGTGCTGCCTTGTGCATCATGAATTTCCCTTCATGGAGATGGTGCTTCCAGCCAAAACACATTCCCCAAGGCGTAATTATACCTTATTTTTTTTTTTAGAATTGTATCTTAAAGAAAGGATTTGGGGTTTAGGATTTAGGTCAGAAAACTTTAAGCTTTCTAGATTTCCCCCATAAACAGACCAAATTTGTGCTTCAGGGTGAATAAGTCTGCAAAAACTAAAAAAAGACTTGGGGCAGAACAGAGGTCCTTCTAGGATAACCTGAGAAGTCTGAAGAAAGGCCCTGGGATGGGTTTAACCAGTGTGAAGTCCAAATACCTCCAAGCTAATCCACAGAAACAGCAAGTGGGGACCCCAAGAGCTAGCTGGGATTGTCAGGCGGGACCACAGGAACGTTCCCCTCCCAGAAGTGTGGGGACTCATGGGTCTGAGTCTGGAAGATTGAGGGAACCTCAGCTCACTGAGAAAGCCAGGCCCAGCTTATATTGGGTAAGAAGGTACCAGCTCACCCAGATGAGGGCAGAGGCAGTGGGGCAGGACACGGCTGACTGTGGGCACTCGTAGGAGAAGGGAAATTCTAAATAAAGCTAGAGGCCCCATCTCCCCAAATCCAGGATCAGAAGTGCTTATGCTCATAGTTCTCATTAAAAAATGAACAGACCCAGAAGAAAGAACCCAATCATAGACATTTACTATGGGAATAGGGAAGACTAGGGTTCATCTTCAGAAAAGGATCCCAAAAAGTAACAGTAATGACTCCCTGCCCAGAAAGAATTTATAGAAAAACTCAAAAAAATCTTTACAAATCAAATGAAAGAGATGGAAGAAAAACTAAAAAAAAAGTAAAACAAAACCATCCAGGAAAAAGATGATTAAGAAGATTATGAAAAAAATTAATCATCTAGAAAAGGAGATACAGAGTCTTCAAAAAGAAAATAACTATAAAATTTAGAATTGGGCAAGGGGAAGCCAGTGAAGCTATGAGACCAAGAAATAACAAAACAAAATATAAAGAGTGGAAAAACAGAATAGAATGTGAAATATAAGAAAAACAACAGATCTGAAGAACAGATCAAGAAGAGAAAATGTAAGAATAATTGGACTACATGAAAGCTATGACCAAAAAAAAAAGAATCTTAACATAATAATGCAATATATAATACAAGAAAATTGTCCTAGAGTGATAGGACAAGAGGGGAAAGTAGAAATAGAAAAAAAAAAAATCTATCGATCGCTACCTCAAAGAGATCCTTTGTGGCAAACACATGGGAATATTGTTGCTAAACTTTGAAATCCCCACATCAAAGAGAAATTTTTTCAAGAAACAAACAAAAAACAATTCAAAGATGTCAGAGCTACAATTAGAAATGTACAGGAAATTTCAGCAGTCACAATAAAAGACCTCAGGTCCTAGAACCATATATAGGCAATCAAAAGAACTAAACCTGCAGCTGAAAATATCACATCCAGCAAAATTATCCATAATATTGAATGAAAAAAATGGACACCTGAGTTCAAATCTGGTCTCAATACTTACTACCTATGTGACTATGGGCAAATTGCCAATCTGGGCAAAATCCCAATTGCCTAAACAAACAAACAAACAAACAAACAAAATAACAACAACAAAAAAAAAAACCACACCAAACTAAAACAAAACAAAAAAAGGGACATTCAATGAACTTGCAGATTTTCAGGACTTTCTCTCAACCAAACCCAAACTTGATAGAAAATTTAACATATATAACAATATCAATGGTTAATTTCAAGGAACTCAATATGAACAAATCATATATATTATTTACATGGAAATATATACCATATGTTTAAGATTGACATTAGTAATTGGGTAGTTCAAAAGAAAGATTGGAGCAGAATTATGATCTAATTCTAAAAAAGCAAAACTTTCTAGGAAAAGGTAAAAATAGTATTATGTTATATAAATGAGGTACAGAGGAAAAAATGACCCAAAGGTATTAGGGGGGGGAGGTCTCATAGCTGTGAAAATCTACTCACATCAGGAATGGGTTAAATAGGGAACATTACGTATATATACCATAAAGGATATAGCACCCTTTGAAATCTATAAAGAAATAAGGGTGGATGGAATAAGATAAAGTGGGTTATAGAAGGATGTGTAGATTTATGGCAGTGGGACAAGGGGATTAATGGAAAAGGGATAGATTAATGGGAAAGGGATAAAAAGTGGGGGAGAAGGGAGGGGAAAAGATAAGGTAATCCATGGGTGGAAAGAGGTTAAGTAATAGTAAGGCACGTTAAGGAGAAGAATTAAAGTAGAAGAGTTAGCAGTAATAAGAATTAGGAGATATTACACAAACATTACAACAAGGATAGGAGTAGAATTTATTAGAAAAAAAAATTAGAGCTAGCAACCATTGATCTTAATCAAAGTCAAACTTAGAGGTTCAATCAAGAGAGAAATCTATATATGTCAGCTATATTAATATTGTTTAAATGCATATTTACATATGGGTAAATATATATGTATGTATATGTGTCTGAGTACATGAGGATATTATGTATGCAGATATAGATTAGTATATATATATATAGATATATGTATATGTGTGGGTAGACATGAACACATATATGTATATGTATATGTATATATGTATATATCTGCTTAATCGTAGCTTGGGAGAGGTGGATGAAAGGAGAAAAAAAAATTAAGTTAAAAATGCACAGCAGAGCACAAAAAATAGCCTACAAGGAAGCAAAGCTGGACAGTCTTGAATATAACTTTTATTATTATATATGCTATTTTTAGAAATGAAAATTTATTGTCATATATTTTGAATCCTTCCTGATGTTTTGCTAGCCACATAACATTGTTTTATTTTTTCCTTTTCTATTTTTATTTTTCTATTGATTTTTCTTATTTTGTATTTAGTTCAATTAAAAAAGTAAAAAAAAAACAAAATGAGTGGTATTTTACATTTCAGAACAGTGATGAGTATGATTGAATTGGAGGGGAAAGAAATAAGACTTTATCCCTATCAAAAAATCATAAAAACAGAAATGGATTAATCCTTACAGCCAGAAAAAGAAAAAAAAACATACAAGAGGGATAAAAGGGAAAGCAAAAGCCAGTGACCACCAGCAGATGGGGAAAAAAGGGAATGGCTAAGAAAGCTCTCCATTCTAGTTATTTGATTTAATTTAGTTTGGGTAAGCAAAACTTATAGGAAACACTTGCTATATACCTATGAATGTCTGGGCATTAGATCAATAGCTCCCGTGTGCATTGGGCTAGTCCTATTTGAAGAGGTAGGGAAATTATAAAATCTAAAAATGAAAGTGATTTCTAGTTTGTGTTGCCAAAGAAACTGTTAATATTAAAGAGAGAAGTAATAGTAATTTTGGGATAAACATTTTGAATATTTTTTGGAAAAGCATTCTCTTATTGAAGAAAAAGAGGGTTTCTGAACAGATTAGTGTTAATTCTCTTCATTGATAAAACTCAGAAAATAATGATAGCCATCCAGTTCCCTTTGCCCATGAAGACAGAATCACATTTAAGAAGAGTCAAGCTGGAAAGGGTAGAACATATAGGACATTTTTCTGGATGGTGATCCAGGAGAAGTAGAATTGAATATCTAAGGAAGGTTGCCTTGTGGGAGCTCATGTGACTTAGTGTGGAGCCTTTTGTCCAGTGGGCTTTAACTGGGATTCACCAGTGGTAAGGATGGCCAGGAAGGGTTTGACCAAGTTCTACAAATCCTAGAATTTTGCCATTTTGAGTTGGCTGGGTTCTTGTTTAGACTGTATAGAGCCAGGCCATTTCTTATGTTTGTGTAGGCAGTTCACCCTCCATTAATGGAAGACCTGGAAAATGTTCATTTAGTGACCAGATTAGAGAAGTCGGATTGATGCAAACCTTAGTTAGTAATAACTAATTAACTTTTGTTAATAATAAGGAGCAGCTTTAGTTGAGTATGGATAGCACCTTGAACATGGTTGAAGAGCAATGGTAGAAGCAAGAAAAAGAGTCTATGGTTCAAAATATGGCAGCAATGAAGGCTCAGAATAAGCAGGGAGAATTGACTCCTGATTCTGGTAATCAGTGGAGCAAGAATGTTAGAAAGGCAGACTTTGGATAGAGTTTGGGATAAAATTCAGAGTTTGAAATATAGGAAGATGCTGGAAGAATTAGTGTTTGCTTTAAGTGATTCTGAGGAATGAGAGAGACATACACACAGAGACAAAGAGAGACAGAGACAGAGAAACAGAAAGAGACAGAGAGAAACAGAGAGACAGACAGAGATAGAGAGATAGAAGGAGAGAGATAAAGAGACAGAGAGAGATAGAAACAGAGAGAGAAAGACAGAGACAGAGAGACAGAGACAAATAGAGACAGAGAATTAGAGAGAGCAGAGAGAGAGAGAGAGACAGAGACAGAGAGAGAGAGAGACAGAGAGAGAGAGAGATTAATTATTGACAGGATTGAATAGAAGTGTTCTAAGTGTTAGCTTATGTTTGGGATATTTAGAAATTTAAGCATTTTTCTAGCCCAGGGACCCAATTCTGTGTTAGAAATCAATGATTTTTAAGCTGCAGAAGCATAGGAAAAGTACCTTCTAGGGCAGAGATGGACATCTACTCCCTAAGTGGCAGGTCAGAAACGTGGAGTTGCATGAATGTAGGTCCTAGTGTCACTACCAGTATATTCTTTTATGTGTCTGCTATGCCCACTGACATCACATGTATTTCTGGAACATTGTGCATCAAATTTATTGAGAAAGTATTTTAGTTACTGCTCTTACTATTCCATGTAATAAATGATTTTGCTTCAAACTAATTGGATCTTTTGGCTGATTGTTCAAAATAAGCACAGTAATGGAAGCTGGGAAAGTCTAGGTTTAGGACTGCAAACCCACAGAATTCTTTGGGCCTTAATTGTAGTCATACATCCCGGGACCCAGACTGTGAGCATGGGTGTCAAGACTTGTGTAGCACCCAACTTGACACATAAAAGAATATACTGGTAGTGAGGCACATACACAATGGACATGAGGGAACAAGACTACTCATGTCCCCAATTCTGTAGCCCCAATATTTTTTCTCATTTCTTGGCATCTTTACACTACTCCCTGCTGGGTACAGTGTCCATACTGTGCAGGTCACTCAATTTGGCTCTCTGTTCCTCTTCTTTTTTTTTTTTTGCAATTCAACTATTAACTGCTAGCATTAATTCTTTTTTGAATTTATAGCCGGCTTTTTTCTCTGCTGCAAGAGGACGTGTTCCTCTATACTGTTTCCTGCTTTGATTCTTTTTCTCTCTGTTTCATACTGAATTTTATATCTCTAATTCGGCAAGTAGCTTTACTGTAAGATACCCTAGCTAATGACATTGGTTGAGGGTGAGGGAAGGGAGAAGTGGAAGAAAAAAAGAAATCTCTTTCCCCTTTGAGTATGAAGAGCTCCCTTTCTCTCTCTCTCTCTCTCTCAAGAGCTGGGTTCTTCTTGCAAGGCTGGATTTTTTCTCTGTTGCTAGGGAGCTCTCCTTTATTGAATGACTCACTAGAGAGAATAATCATCTGTGAAAAGGCCACAAGAATATGACTGATCCTTTGCTAGCTAATAACTAATTACCTTCTAACCTTATCAAAGAGAATTTCTTCATACCTCATAAAGGAATTAAAATGCTTTGATTTTTAAAATGTACTCTGTAGTCACTATCACATATTCTGAAACCAACTATAAGACTGAACACTTTCAGCTTGGTGCCCTAATTTGGAATCAAATGAGTTTAAGGAAATATGTCAGCACCATGGCCAGGGGAAGGACCTGGCTTGATCCATGCTGAGTGGGGATAAAAGTCAGGGATCTGGTTCATCTGAGCTTGCTCTGTGAGAACATGCTGAGAAGATATTGCTACAGTCACCATACTGGTTCAGGTCCTCATCACTTTTTGCCTGTTCCATCGAAATAATTTCTTGATTAGTCTCTCCTTCAAATCTTACCCATCTCCAATTCAGCCTCTGTACAACTGCCAGAGGGATGCTCCTAAAGTCTAGGTCCCACTATATTACTCCTCGGTTTCAAATGTTTCAAGGGCTTTCTGCTTCCTCCATGATCAAATATAGATTCATCTGCTTGACAATTAAAACCCTCTAAAGCTAGAATGCAACCTACTTTTCTAAGCTTAATCGTAGAAGAGGATATTAGTACTTAAAATACTCTACTTCTGGCCAACCTGGCCCACTCACCTGTATGTATAAATTGGTCTGAGTTATTTTTCTCATATGACCCATATATGGGCATAATCTTCTCTTTATTTTCTTGTTTTTCTCTATTTTTCCATATTATATATATATCTCTCTCTTCCTTTGCACAGGATGTTTCCTGTGCCTGAAATCCACTCAATTCTTACCTCTTTCTTTACCTCTTAGAAATTCTCTTAAAACATAATTAATAATTTTAAACTTAAATTTACATTAGATTCTTCAAGGATGTTAATTCTTCCTTGAAATGACTATAGATTTAATTATATGTGTACATGTTGTCACCACCCCAGAATGTTAACTCCTTGAGTGCAGGAGCAAAACAGTCCTTTGGATTTTTTTATCTCTGTATTTCTAGCAAACCTCAGTATTTAGTAAATGTTTCTTGAATGATAACTATGGGGGTCATGGAATTATGATTTATTATCACCAAATGTTTGATTTATATATCTATTTTATATACCTACACACCCAGTGTCATGTAAACATTTCTCAGGTGAAAAGGGGTCATGAGTGGAAAAAACTAATAAGTCCTGCTACTCTATATTCTACTCAACCATCAAATTTATCTTCCTAAATTATAGGTCTGACCATGTCACTTCCCTTTTCAATCAACTTCAACATCTTGCTATCACCTCCAGGATCAAAGCTCTTCAAAACCTGCCTCTTCCTACTTTTCCAGTCTCTTTATGCCTCTCCTCTCTTGCCCCCATTCCCACAAACATATTCTGCAATCTAGTGATACTGGACTCCCATCACTTATTCTATCTCCTGGCTCTGGAAATTTCACTTGCTGTCCTTCTATCTGGAATCCTTGGCTTTGTTTAAATTCAATTAAAGTCCTATCTTCTCTAAGAAGCCTTTCCTGATCCCCTTAATTTCAGTATCTTCACTCTGTTGATTATTTCCAACTTATCCAAAATATCCAATTATTGTCTATACATAGCTGTTTACATTTTGTGACCCCAATATATTGACTGGGAGCTCTCTGAGGACAGAGATTGGCTTTTTTCTTTCTTTGCACAGTGTTTGGCATCCAATAAGTGCTTAATAAATGCTTTTTGATTGTGAGAGAATCAGTTTTCTGTAAGGTCATTAGAAGAAGACCATTCATAGAACAGTCTTCCCAAGACCATTTCAGATGAATTTATGTTAGGGAACTCACAAACTTAATGGAATGCTTGAGGCCTTAAATGTAAAATGCACTGAGAAATAGTTTGTGGTCACTCAAATATATTGAGTCTGTTAAGATACAGTAAGATTTGAAGAAACACATAAACTAATTAATGGAATTATAATATGTCATAATATATATCTTTATTTCATGAATTCAGATATATGTTTCTAAATATAACCATAAAAATGTTATATTGTGTTCCCAGTATTTATCCTTTCCCTGGCTACCAGGCTAAGAAAAGGGTTCTACTCATTTACTTCCTTTAAACTAGGACATGGAAATTATGACTACATACACAGACATAAACACACACAAGCATCATGTGTAGCCATATAGAAGTAGAACCTTAAGTCTGCAGGTTGAGTATTCACTGGAGAAGAAGGAAATTCTCTCTTTAATAAGCAGAGCTCATGGCTACTCTTCTTGCATCCTACAGCCTATGCTAGGGTAGAGGAAAAAGGCCATTTATCTAGTTTTAATCTCTTTTGATTCTCTATATATCTTGTAGGGAAGAAGTGAATGAGCAAGAGAAGAAGGGAGAGAAAAGAATAACAAAAAGTAGATTTGGGGTTAGAGTCAATAAAAGGAAGGAAATTTAGTGGAAAGAAACAAATGTCATAAACAGGCAAATTTGACAGATCTAAGCAGTCCCAGTCTGGCCCTTGTCCAATCCTGTGTTTTGAAAGTTGACTGACTCACCTCATTCCATAATGCAATCTGCCTGTTGTTCCATCTGGATGTTCCAGTGGACAGCAGCTTTTTCATGTTTCCAAGAAACAGCACTTTGTTGGCTTTGTGAGATTTGTAATTTGCTTCCTATAAGAAGATGAAACACACCATATGAGCATGAAGACATAATTTGGGTGGATCAGTGATTCCCCTCTCTCAAAAAGGTGGGAAGGAGTCAGTTATGAGCTTGTGGAATATTTTGGTAAAGGGTTTCTCTATATAATTATTCCTGAAGATTCTCTGTGTTAATATTTTCTGAGAGGAAAGCTTAAGGAGATAAAAATTCATATGGAAATCCATGGAAATAAAGATGAGAGCAGCTGAGTGAGAATAAAATAGAACTACTATAAATTCTGTCCAGAAATTTCCTAATACAGGTCATGAAACTGGCTTGGAGTTGATAAATCGCAATGATAAAAAATTATCCTAAATTATTTTTAAGTACTGAGTGTACATGGATTGTTCTTCAGGATTCACAGAATCCTTGAATGGAAAGAACCTCAGTCCAACCTCTATCTGAAACACAACCTCCTCAACCCCAAAGTCCAGAGGCAGAGATTATTCCCACAATGAAAGAATATCAGAATTCCAAATGATTAAGAAGCTCTGCTAAATATCTTCAAACTTTGTGTAAAATACTGCCTTATAGACATAAACAAGTTGTTCTAGATTTGTTCTACAAGGAAAAAGAAATGGAAATTTTTTATAATGACTTATATGTTTCTGTGATTTAGTTGTGAGAATTCTGTTAATCAGGGTAGATCATAACCCCTCTATCACATCCTAGATCCTATGCGAGGTCTTGGAGGGTTATGATCACTGAAAAATTCATCACCCTACACTCAAATTTACATTTCTCTAAATTTTGCTTGACAGTCTTCAAATGATATATAAGAGACAGTGTAGTATAGTGTATAAAATACTAGAGGTGAAGGTAGGAAGTCCTGGGTTTGAATCTTCCCCCAACACTGACTCACTGAGTGACATTAGACAAATCATTTACCTTTTCTCAGCCTCAGTTTTTTAATCTGTAAAATGGGGATAATAGCAGCTATAAGACTGAGCTGAAAGTAAAATGAGAAAATTTATATAAACTATTTTTCAAAGCTTGAAGGGTAAATAATCACAATCATACTTTTAAAAACAAATTTGATAGATACATTTTGTTTTTTATATTACCTGTATTTCCTCCTGTATTTCTTGCCCTTCCCTCTCTCCATCTATTATAACAAAGAATTGTCTATTAATCTTACATAGTTAATCACCAAGCCTACACTTAAAGTCATTTCTACTTGATAGGGACTGTCATGACTTGAATTTTGACAGCATAGTTGTCAAGAATTCAGAGGAAGATTTTAGTGAAGGACAATAAAGACAAAAACTTCAGAGTACAACAATAAATATGGCATTTGGGGATTTGAAGTTTTAGAGTAGGAAAATTTTTCATCCCCTCCCAAATTGGACAATTCATTTCTCTCTGGGGCTCAATGTCCTGATTTGTAAAAATTGAGATTTAGAATATATGATTTCTAAGAATTTTACAGCTATAAAGTTTTTGATTCTGCGTTAATAGGTATGAAATTTTTTTAGTAAATAAAGTACAAATGAAGAACGAAGGTAAATTTGGCATTTTAAAATTACTGTCATCTAAGTTTTGATATAGATAGAACAATAGAATTGCAGAGCAATAATGCCCTTGAAGCCCATTCAATTCATGCCCTTCATAATGAGACCCTATACAAATGATATTCTAGCTTTTTCTCAACACCCTTTTCAATAGCTCTAAAAGTTAGTTTTTCCTTATGTCAAATTGAAATCATCCTCTCTAATTTCTATGCATCCCTGATTTTTCTGTCATAGTGGCCAGTTGAACAAATCAGTACCTCTTCTAAATGTTAGTCCTTCATGGATTTTGTAAGTCTTCATTTCTTTGGACTAAATATCCTAAGTTCCTTCAACTGATCCTTATATGGTATGGTTTTGAGTCCCTAACCATCTTGTTTCAACTTTTTTGGATGTGCTATCTCCACTCCATCAAAGTCCATCTTAAAATGGAGCACCTAGAATTGAGCTCATAACTTCAGTTCATTAGCAGAATAAAGCTGCTAATTTGTAGTTATTTTTTAAAGTTGTATCTGACTCTTTGTGACACCATTTGGGGTTTTCTTGGCAGAGATGGAGAGATTTGTTATTCCCTTTTCCATCTCATTTTACAGATGAGGAAACAGAGGCTGACAGGATTAAGTGACTTGCTCAGGATCAGAGAGACATGAAGTGTCTGAGGCCAGATTTGAACTCCAGAAGATGTGACTTCCTGCTTCCAGGCTCAGCCTTCTATTTACTGGGCCACTTAGCTATCCTGCTAATTTGTATTACTTTGGAGATGAATGCATATGGAGGAAATCAGTTTAAATGAATAAGAAGTGTGAATTATAGACTCAAAAAAAAAGAAACGTGGTTTTATTATTTTTAAGAACTTGAAGCAACTTCAATTAGGGAGTTACAGAAAAATGAAAGAAAGTTCCTAACAAGATCATTCACCTTGTACATGAGTGCAATGCAGTATAAATAAAAATGATGAGAGAAAAAAATAAAAGATTTTTTGCTTGTTCCTCCTCTAATGAAGCACATCTGAGGTCCCTTCTTTGGGATTTATATGCTTTGAGCTATCATCTCATCATGTGATGGTTTCCTTGCAGAAGAGATGGTATCTGAGAATCAAAATCCCTCAGCTACTAAAAGCCATCTCAAGAAGACAGAGGAGGAAGAGAACAAAATGTTCTTAAGAGGAAGAGAGGCAGAACAAAGTCTGGAATGATGTCATTGCTGAGATAGTTCAAGTGTAGGCAGTAGCATCAGCTACTGGGCTTTCATTTTGAAATAGAGATTGTGAAGCAGCTAAGGAAATGATCAACACCTAACCCCTGGCCCTAGTAAGAAAAAAATACTTCCACTGAATTTCAGAATCTAGTTTTTTTAAGATCTTTTTTTAACTAGCAGAAGAATAATTTGTAATAATTTTTTTCTTGTTCAGTCATTTTAGTCATATTTTGAGGTTTTCTTGGCAAAGATACTTGAATGGTTTGTTATTTCTTTTCCAGCTCTCATTTTATAGATCATAAAACTGAGGCAAATGTGGTTAAATGACTTGCCTAAGATCACACAATTGTAAGTATCTGAGGCTGCATTTGAATTTAGGAAGATGAGTGTTCCTGATTCCATGTATGGTACGCTATTCACTGCACCACCTGTTTCTATGTAACTAGTAAAGGGATAAGAACTAGACCTTTCCTTTCATTGATACAGTGAATTTGCAAGGGAGGAAGCTACGTCACTAATGCAAGTTGGTGCCTTCTTTCCAACTTAGAGAGTTGCCCAGAGCACTGAGATGTCATTTGATTTGCCCAGGATCCCCTCTCCAGTATGTTTCATGGCTTAATTCTGTTATTCTACCTACAAAGCCACATCATCTTTCCATAGCAAATGACTATTTGGAAACAGTTTGTTCTCAAGGCTAAGTTTTCCTTCTTGCAATCTTATCTGCATTATTCATTTGCTTACCACACCTGTTTTTCATAGAGAACCCAAATGTAAATTTCAATCCAGCCTCTGACCAAATTACTGCATAAATCTATGATGAGAAACCAGACATGACGGTGTGGTCTGAATTAATGCGACTTTATCACACACTTTTATTCCATTTGTTCTCTCACCAGCCCTCATGGGGAAAAAACCACTAAGACATTTATCTTATTGAAAAGCATAATGCTGCATATTGCACCTGTAAGACTGTTCCTGCGCGGGGGTCAAAAACCCTTATCTTTTTGTCCTTGCAGGTGGTTGCGAGCAGGCTGCCATCTGTGTTGAATGACATGGAGAGGATCACATCTTGGTGAAAGTCAATTGTCTTCACTGGGTTCAAAATTACAGACTCTTTTGTGTCAAGGTTCCATATCATTAACTAGAAAACAGAGAAATGAAACTCTTAGCATCTTCCCCGACTCTCATTCATTTACTTGACAATGAACACACACATAGGACACGGCAACATATTGTCAGTTTTCAACAAGGTGGTGAAACACAGTAATCCCATGTGGAAATGGGCTGGGGAAGGCATTTGGTTCCTTTGTCCTGAAGTAAACAGAAAATTCAGAGGGTAGAGTTGTGGAAGAAATAAAAAAAAGATCATAGATTTAGCTCTGAAAAAGAGGTCATCTGGTCCAATTCCCTCATCTTACAGATGAGTGAGATCAGGAGAGATTAAGTGACTTGCTCAGGCTTACATAAATAGTAAAAAGAGTCAGAATTTGAACCCAAGTTCTGTAATTCTAGCGATTTTTCTGGACATACTGAAACATCAGTGTAGCAAGATAAGGTCCTAGTGACTTCCTATAGATACACATTTTTATCAATATCTATGTGTGTATAAATACATATATATATGTGTACACTTCCACATCCCTCACAAATATATGTGTATATGTATATCAATATATATCAGAAGTGTATATTTAGACATATACATATAAATATCTTACTTTCCTTTTTTTCTAGATTTCCTTCAAGTACCCTGCACTAAATCTGCACATTTGACATTTGAATATTTAGAAATTAATGATGCATGGCATAAAAGTCCTCAAGCAAAGACTAGAGAGTGGGATTTTTTCCCTCTTAGCATTTTCCTTCAAATTAATTAACCTTATAATAATCATTGACTAACCTTATAATCATAACCAGTGCTAAAGAGAATATCAGCAGCAGTTGGGTGCCATTCCAGGAGTCCAACCCTTCTTGTGTGACTGAGTAGCTCCTTCTTTGAGTCAGTGATGCTTCTTGACAGGAATTGCTTTGGAATATCCCATATCTTAATCTAGAAGCAGGCAGGACAAAAATAATATGTTTTATAAATGCTGAAAGCTTGTCACTTGTGAGAAATATATTATATTCACAACCATCCTCAACACTGCTAGGACATCTTGCAGATTATAAATCTTAAGAGAATGGACAGACACTGGGCTCTCCACTAGCCCTGTCAAGCGGATCAGCTCTTGCACTCTTGAGATGGCAAGCCAGTTTTCCCAGTTGTGCAAGATACTCTTCCATATCTCCTGCTCTCTCCTCCTGGCCTCTTCCTCCCCAATATACCATAGTTCTTATAAAGCAGGACTGGGGGAGGGAATTTCTCTTTTGTTCTGAAGCTGCCCTTGGAGTTCTCTTTCTGAGACTGCCCTTGTCTGGATGGTTTTTAAAAGACTACTTACAGAGACCTTACAGAGGCCGACATGAATACATTGAAAGAAACTGAATAAATACTTAATTTAAAGAAATCACCAGGATGCTTCATTCAGAGTCTGTCTGCTTTTATCACAGAAATCAGGATTATTTTTTCAGTTATCTTTACATTCTCTTCTCCATATTTCAAAGATATCTTTTTTGAGATAGAAATAGATATAGTTCAATTCTTCAAGAATTTTTTTTAATTCATGCAAGGTAAAGAATGACCCCAGAGGTAACACCTGGATCTAAAATGAACTGATCATTTTAGATGACAAATACCTGCATCCAGAATTAATGAAAGTGCCATTTTATGTGGTGTACTTGCTTGCTCCCAGATCCAGATCATTTTTTTGGGTGGGGGGAGAGAAAAGGGTAGTCACCAGCATTAGCATGAGAACTCACTGGTCTTATGTGTTGAAATACTTATTTCTAAGGGAATGATTCCCTGCAAGATCAGGCCCTGTGAGGATTCCATTAGTATATGCTGGGGTTCATAAGGCTAAATGGATCTACAAATCATTTCAGGACAGCCATTTACACCTATTTCCTGCCAGTAATTTTCTTGCACACTTCTGCTACTAAATTAGAATTGTATACACAGAGTTAATAACAAATTATACTCATTAGCGACTTGATAACTTAAAGGAAGAGCTGGAAAAGTCATCTTAGAAGCAGGTTAGGTAAGGAGAAGGGTAGTGAAATTTGACTTCTATTAGATAGATAAGCAGAACTGATCTTTAAATGATGGGTAGGATGAGTATAAGGAAAGATACAGGGGTTGGGTACCAGATAATGAATTTTTTTTTGTTGCTCTACATCTTAGAAATTTTCAAATGTAGCAGTCATGACTTTTGCAACACTTTCCACATTTTTTTTTCATTTGAAAAATGCAGTTTTATTTATTGGTCTAGTTAGTGATAGGAAGTAGACCTAAGATTTGTTGATATATGGAGTTCCCTGGTGAGGAACCTCCCCTACCAGAGCATCATGGTACCTTCTCTGGGATTTATAGTTGCTGCAAGTTCTAAAAAATTACGCGACACATCTGTCAGAAGCAGAATGTGAACCTGGCTCTTCTTAGCTTTGCTGCTAGCTCTATCCACTGTGTCATAATGCTTCCCATCAGTGCAGTAAATTTCTAAAAAATACCTCCAGGGTCCAGGTCACTATTTAACCCCATTTTCAGGTGAATGTATTAAGAATGCCAGATACAGGCACAGTCCACCTTCTTCTTCCTCATTCCAACCACCTTCTCAGTGAATGATTTCTACTTACTTAAGATTGTCTTTGCTGATGTTTTCAGGAAAGATGGAGCACTTAGGGAAACAGGTATGACATTAAAGGTGGATTGCTTTTCATTTCCCACAGATGTGTTGGGAGAGTGGGATGCAGAAAGGTGAGAATTTACCGTGGCATCTTCAGAACAGGAGGCTATTACAAAATCATCAAAAGGGTTCCACTTGATGTCCAAAACGTTGCCTTTGTGACCACAGACCTTTGGGTAATGGGGATCGAGCTTTCCTGTCTGCAAAAGAAATGACAGATGCATGTTTGTGAGTTAGGCTGTGTATAAATCAAGGGTACAAGAGACTATCTTCCTAGACTTAACTTTGGAGAATGGAGTTTCAGCAGCATGGAGGGTCCTGCTTTGGGACTGAGATTGTTCATAGGCTTCCAGAACACTGAAAACAGAAGCCTGGAGCTATAACGGACTGCCTAGGACATCCATTCGTACTGCAGATGTGGTTTGGAAACTAGGTGGCTCAGGGGGTCAGTGCTGGCTTTGGAGCCAGATGACCAGACACTAGCTGCGGGGCCTGGGCAAATTACAACCTTTCTCAGGCTTTCCCCTCTATAAAATGGGGATAATAATAATAGCATCTTTCTTCCAGGGTTGTTTGAAGATCAAATGTAATAACGTATATATATATATATATACACATATGTCTATATAAATATATCCTACATCATATATAGTGCTTTCAGAGTCTACTGTGTAAAAAATGCTGTTCTCAGGGAAACAGTAAGTTTAGTTAAATGATCTTGTGAAGCTTATAGAATGGCAGGAGTATAAGATAGAAACATACCTATGTAATGTATATAATTAAATAAGATATCATTTTAATATAAATAATATACAATATATATTAAATAATATACAATACAGCTATAATTTAAATAATGGCTTATATTACAATAATTTATATGTTTAGTATATATACATACACTATTTTATAAAGCATTCATATTATAGAGTTTATGTTGCAGAATTATAAATGGTTTATATATTCAAAAGATATAAACAGACTGCCATGTGAGGTATAAAGCAGAAAGTCATTCTAAGTGTGTGCTAGAGCCAGCTTCTACAGGCCCATGAACATGTTATTAAATTTTTAAAGTGAGCATTTACATCTCAGAAATGAACAAACAGTACAAAAATTTCGGTGTTACATATTATTTTGTTGATTGCTTACAATTTAAAAATTGATGGAGAAACTTAATTCAAGATAAATGAAAGGGTGCAGTTTTCTTCTTCTCATCCGCCAGAAGGTGAGTTGTTACACATATAACTAGAGCATCCCTGATCATAACTGTTAGAAAAATTCAGGCATAATTTCATGGAAGAGGCAGATGTTGAACTGAGTTATCAAGAATGGATAGGATAAGGAGGAAGGAGGGCATTTTGGATATTGAGAACTATGTGACCAAAGGCATAGGAACAAATGATTTAGGCATTCATGTTTGGGATGAGGGATGGAATAGATATCTGTTTTGGTTGCAATATGTGGAGGAGACATGAGATATGGCCAAAAAGTTAGGTTATCTAGCTATAACCCATAACTTGAGCAGGAATTCCCATTCAAATGGGTGGCTCAAACCACTGCTTAAAGACCACGTTGGATGGTGAACTCACTGCCTCCTGAAGGAGTCCATTCCAAGTCCAAAGGTTTTGGAAAGCCTTTATTGTTAAGAAGCTTTTACCCAAATGGAGTTCCTATGTATCTCCAAACTCATACTCATATAGTTTTGCCCATTGGAACCAACCAAGAAAAAATTATTTCCTCCTCCATATGACAACTTTTCAAATACCTGAACACAGCTATCATGTATTCTGTAAGTCTTTTCTTTTCTTGGATAAGCATGCTAGTCAATTCAACTGCTTTAAGTATAGCATATTTTAAGTCCTTTTAGTATCATTGTTAATTTCTTCTGGGCAGTCTTTAGCTTGTCAATCTTTCTAAAATAATTAAGTCAAAGCTAAACACAGGAAAGTATCAGAGGATTAAACTTTCCTTGTTTTTTTATTCAACTGAATCTTTTTTCCCCTATGTTTAAATTTTATGAATTAAGGGAAATTATGACAAAAAAAGCTTATGATAAGAGATTTATAAAAAGAACCTTTTGTCAAGAGAATCTGTTTGCTGTCCAAATTATATTGCTTTTTAATAATTCCTGGTCTTCATAATGATGACCCTTAAGCCCTATAATTCTTAGGGTCATCAAAAATTCAATTATGGTTTCTCACTATTTTTGCTAAGGCAAGAAAGTAAATTCAAACATTTTAGGAAGAATTTTTAATGAGAAGAATGGGAACTAAGAGGACTTTCTAATGAACATTTAGTCATCAGAAAATTCAGCTAGCCCAAACACTATTCCCTAAGCCTTCTGATTAATTAAGGTTTTTATTATTTTTGTTTTAATAGCTAAACCAAACTTAAACTGTGGATTGCAACTCCATATGTGAGGGTCGCAAAAAATTGGACAATAGTAAAGTAAATATTCTGCCAAGATTTAATTCTTTATGTAAAAACAAACAAGCAGATCCATCTCACTAGTATGCAAATTTGCTTTTTAAAATAAATGGTAAAATTCTATTAATATCAAAAATTGTTTTAAAATAAATTTCTTTATGAGTTATTATTAATAAATGTTTGATTTGTATGCCTATATTTTATATACCTGAAGTCAAACTGAACTCAACTGAACTGAAGTCAAATAAAAATTTCTCTGGTGAAAAGGAGTTGTGAGTTTAAAAACTTTAAGAAGTCCTGGTCTAAAATAGAGGAAGTTCATAGCTTCTCTTCCAGTTACCTATAAAAAGGAGAATTTGCAGGAGGATTACTTATTTTTTTCTTCATAAATAAATTTGCATAAGAAAAATAGCTACATTGAACCTAACCAGACCTCTCTTGGCAGCTCTTTTCTTATTTAATGGGGAAGAAAATGCCATTTATAATACTTTTCTCCACAAGGTGGCTGTGTTTACTGAACCCTACCAGTGCAGGGTATCTGTCTAGTCTATTCAAGGCTTATAAACTCACTCTCCAGTACCAAATGAAGTGATGTTTTCACAATTATTCACTTAATTACATCAGCATAGCTGGCCAGACATGAGAATTCAGGCCACTAAGGGAATTTTATTTTTGCAACCTGGAATTATCAGTATGGCTGTCTACATGGATGCAATTAATTGGAAAAATTGTTTTATTTGCATTTAAAACTTGGTCATTGATGAATGTTGCCTCAAGATTTCTGACCTCCTGACTATAATAACAGCAGGATGGTAACTAATTTAGTTCCTGACTATTAACAACCTATTTGAAAATTGCCTTCCTTCCACAGTGATCCTGCATTCTCAGAGTTCCTGAACAAGTGGTTAAGTATCAGGAACTGTGGGTAATAACAATAACAGCTAGTATTTATATAGCTCTTTAAGCTTTGCAAAGTGAACAGGTATCTCATTTTACATTCCCAACAACTCTTTGAGATAGGTGCTATTATCACCCCCATTTTACACATGAGGAAATGGAGGCCCAGATGGGTTAAATGACTCGGATGTGGTCATATTGCTTGCAGATGTATAATGAATGCACAGAGTGTTCTACTTGAAGTCAGGAAGCCTTGAGTTTGAATCTTTCATCATAGACATCCTAGCTGTATGACTCTTGACAAGCCATTTACAGTCATTTATACTAGTCATATATATAAAGCTCTCTGAGCTTTAGTTTCCTCAAATGGGGATAATAATACCTGTAGCATTTATCTCACATTGTTATTGTGAGGTTCAAATGAGAAAATGGATGCAAAATGCTTTGCAAACCATAAACATTATAGAAATAATGAGCTATTATTAGTGTTACTTGATAGTAAACATTGTTATTCCCTTTTGGTGAATCAGAATTTTGGGACCTGAAATTTAGGCATTTTGCTGAAAGGTAAGTATCAGGGTTAAAGTCTGTAAAAAGATTCTTACTTTTATTTTATTGTTTCTTATAAAGCTTTTTATTTTCAAAATATATGAATAGATAGTTTTCACCATCCACCTCTGGAAAACCCTGTATTACAATTTTTTTTTCTCTCCCTTCCTTCCCTCTACTCCTCCCCCAATGGCAAGCAATCCAATATATGTTAAACATGTGCAATTCTTCTATATATTTTTCCATAATTATCATGCTGCACAAGAAAAATCAAATCAAAAAGGAAAAAAATGAGAAAGAAAACAAAATGCTAGCAAATAACAACAAAAAGAGTAAGAATGTTATGTTGTGATCCACATTCAGTACCCACAGTCCTCTCTCTGGGTGCATATGGCTCTCTCCATCACAAGAACATGGGAACTGCCTGAATCACCTCATTGTTGAAGAGAACCATGTCCATCAGAATTGATCATCATATAGTATTGTTGCCGTGTATAATAATCTCCTGGTTCTGCTCATTTTGCTCAGCATCAGTTCATGCAAGTCTCTCCAGGCCTCTCTGAAATCGTCCTGCTGGTTGTTTCTTACAGAACAATAATATTCCTTAACATTCATATACCATAATTTATTCAGCCATTCTCCAATTGATGGACATCCACTCAGCCTCCAGCTTCCCATCACTACAAAAAGGGTTGCTACAGCTTTGAAGTTGTGGGTCCTTTTCCCTTTTTTATGATTTCTTTGGAATACAGGCCCAGTAAGACTCTTACTTTTGTACTTACATAAAGAACCTTAACAAGGACTGGGGTGCAAAGCTGAGGGACATCTGAAGAAAAGAATATTTATATTATCCTGAGCAGATATACCCTTGGACTGGGAGGGATACATTTCACATTCTTGCTTCAGACACAATATTACCTAGTGATGATACTACTTCTGTGTTCTCCTTCCTCTAAGAGGGGCAGAAAAAAGGGGGGGTGAAGCACCTACTATGTGCCAGGCAGACAGCTAGGTGACGCAGTAGATAGGGCATCAGAGTTGGAATCAGAGTCTCATCTCCTAAATTAAAATCTGGCCTCAGACACTTACTAGTTGTGTGAACCTGGGCAAGTCACTTAATCTTCTTTCCCTCATTTTCCTCATTTGTAAAATGAGTTGGGTAAGGAAATGATAAACTATTCCAGTATTTTTCCAAGAAAATTTCAAATGGAGTCATGAAGAGTCAGACATGACTGAAAATGACTGAACAATAACCACAACATATTCTAGATACTACGCTAAGCATTTTTCACAACTTTGAGAGGCAGGTGTTATTATCCCCATTTTACAGTTGAAGAAACTGAGGCAAATGGCTTGCCCAAAAGCATACAGCTAGTAAATGCCTGAGGCCAAATTTGAACCCAGGTCTTCTTGACTCCATGCACTATGGCGCCACCTAGCTGTTTCTCTGGTACAGATTGCAAGTCATCCCTGCCTTCTCTAGATGGGCAATTCTAGATCATGTTTCCAAGTAGGATGGGATGGAAAGCGAGCTAGATTTAAAGACAGAAGCCTGAGTTTGAATTTCAGTCCTGGTTGTAGGACCTAGAAGAAACCCATTCAGGATTGTGTTTTCTTCTCCACAGAATTAAAATGTTGGACTAAATATTTCTAAAGTCCCATAAAGTGACTTCTCCTCATATATCCCATGCAGAAGACCTAACCAATGTAACTATAGGTACCGAGGTACATTTAGGCAGCCTAGTTGGTATTTCTACCTTTTGCCACGTCCATTTTCTGTTCAAAAAACAGAAAATTTTTGAATTTTTTTTCAAGGTAAATCCCCTCCAGGAATGTGCTGAAACTAGCTGAACCAGTTCAGAAGGGTGGATTGTTAAATTTTTAGTACGAACATTTATATCCCAGAAATCAGAAACAAATGATACAAATCAGGGCTTGATTTATTGTTTTTTCATTGTCTAGACCTAAAGAAAGCAATGGAGAAAATGTTTATAATGCAGATTAAACTTAATGCAGTGTGTCCAGAACACATTCCAGTCTTTTTCTCTCAAGCCGGTTGTTAAACACTTGAGAATGGCTCTTTTGTCTGGAGCAGGGGAACATTTGTTAGTAGGGAAATAACTTTTGAATGACTGGATTGCCTGAGGAGACACTACAGTATTACATGGCTTAACTCAATTAGCACAATATCTTCTGCCATGTTGGAGTATCTGGAGAACCTCAATATTTTAAAATCCAATCCAGTAACCATTTATTAAGCACCTATTGTATGCAAAGCACCAGGAATGCAAAGGCAAAATGAAAAACACTAGATTTTTGTAAGGCATTTTTCTTGGCCTTATTTGATAATTATAGTTCTTTGTTTTAAGCCCCTCTTGCTACTGATTATTCAGAAGATATATAAGTTTGTGTACAGGATATATCAGATATGCCCAGACATACACACATATCCAAAAATTATGGAATTCTGTCTTAATTTGCTAATTTTTAAAATTACATTTAGATAATGTTGGTTTCTTCAGTTTGATGAATAAAATAATGTTCTTTATAATTGAGCATTCAATAAATATTTATCTGGGTTCAATCAATAAAATTATCTGGGTACAGTACATATGCTGTATAGACCTATGTAAGGTTTACTAAACAAAGTTATCTTTGTGTTTGCATCTATTAAGGAAACCTGTGTGACTCTAACATATGTACAAGACACTTGCTGAAGAAGAACCTTTAAAGCTTGTTTTTTGGTAACCATTAAATAAAAATTACAAAGGGATTTTCTGTTCTCTCCACTTATCCTTCAATTGTGAGAACTATGAAGATGTACCATACTGCTGTGGATATCCTCGATCCTTACTTAGACTATTTTCATAAAAAAATTTATAGATATATTTATAGGACTTCTTGGTTGCTTTCCTTTCCCCACTATAATATTTTTCTTTGTAGAGTATCACCATCTTTTCAGTCAGATTCACAACCTCAGAGTCATCCTAAATTTCTCTGGCTCCTTATGTCTAACCAGTTGCCAATTCTTTTGCTTTTTCACCTTCACAACAAATCTCAAATCTACCCACTTTCCAATGCCCAGTTCAATTCCTTGACACTTTTTCTTTAGGCTATTTCAAAACCTCCTCATTGGTCTTACTACTTCTGTCTGTTTTTCAAATCCATCATCCATAAAGCTGCTAGAGTGAATTTCTAAAGTACAGGTATAATCATGTCACTCTCCTGTTCAGTAATCCTCAGTGATTCCCGACTACCTCCAGGACACATTACAGTCAGTTTTGATCTAACAATTCTGTAAAACTCAAATAGAAATAGGGCCACTAAACTGTACATGCCATTACATGGCAAGAGCCACTGACTGATACTTTTGTGCTCAAGATGATACAGATGTGGTCATAAAAATCTCCTTCATGGGCAAATCAGCACAATAAAAATCACAGAGCTTATGTGTGTGGGGGAAACCTAAAAAACTTCAGTGACAAAACCCAAAACAATAAAGATAAGAACATAATAAAAATGGTAGCATAGTTTTAAACATGTTAAACAGTTAAGAAATGCATAAATACAGTAATAATAAATAGTAGTGTTGTTCAATGCCCCAGTTTCCACATGACAGGAGCTGGCTAAGTGGAATAGTTGTGGGTGTGAGAATGATCTTGGTGACATCCACCAAGGGGGCTGGACTTCAGTCATGGTGGAAGGTAGATGGAAAGATTAGAGTTGAACCAATTCTTGGCCTACAATTTCTATTGCATCAAAATATATAATAAATATTGTATTTTGACTTGAAAAAGATGAAGTTTGTTTGTGGAAATGAGTGGGTCAGAAGGGTTTTATCTTATGAATTATTGTGAAGTGGTGCTGTTTTTTTTTAAATAATAGCTTTTTAATTTTCAAAATATATGCAAAGATAATTTTCAGCATATACCTTTGCAAAATCTAGTGTTCCAAATTTTTCTCCCTCCCTTCCCTCTATTCTCTCTCCTAGACAGCAAGTAATCTAATATATGTTAAACATGTGCAGTTCTTCTATACATATTTCCACATTTATCATGCTGGGCAAGAAAAATCAGATCAAAAAGGAAAAAAAATGAGAAAGAAAAAAGATGAAAGTACTATGTTGTGATCCACATTCAGCATCCATAGAACTCTCTCATATGTAGATGGCTCTCTTCATCACAAGTCTATTGGAAATGGTCTGAATCATCCCTTTGTTGAAGAGAGCCATGTCCATCAGAATCGATCATCATATAATCTTGTTCTGTGTATAATTTTCTCCTGGTTCTGCTCATTTCACTCAGCATCAGTTCATGCAAGTCTCTCCAGATCTCTCTAAAATCATTCTGCTGGTCGTTTCTTATAGAACAATAATATTCTATAACATTCATATACCATAATTTATTCAGCCATTCTCCAATTGATGGGCATCCATTCAGTTTCCAGTTCCTTGCCAAGTTGTGCTGTTTTCTGTGTCTTCATGCTATTTTCCAAACAGAAAATTCTCATTCTGCTCAAATTGTTCCCTAATAAATCAATCACATTGGAACAAATTCATGTTTTCAAAACAAGCATTAGAACAGAACTGTGGGTACAAATTCCTTTAGTTGGTATTTAAAGTCCTTCACAAATCTGGCCCTAGATCACCCATCTAGTGCCTTGGGGGCTAATTACACATTTGTACACTTCCTGTTTTATGTCTTTGCATAGCCTGTCCAGTGCTTGGAATGCACTCCTTCACTTTCAAATTTTTTAGAATCCTAGTTTCCTTCAATGCACAGCTGAAATGTCAACTCCTATATGAGGCCTTACCTGATCCCTCCAGATGCCCATATCTCGTCCTAAAAGTCATCTAGTATTTCTTTTGCATATGTTAATTTATATATATACATATGTATATATGTATACAAACATATATATATGCATACATACATACATACATACATACATACATACATACATACATACATATATATAAGCTGTTTCTCTTGATACACTATTAGCTACTTGAGGGTAAGGAATATTTCAGTTTTATCTTTTTATCTCCAGTGCCTAATATAGGGTCTGGCATATATAATATGTTTAATAAATTACTATTAATTGACTAAATTTTTAATGAAATCTCTCTGTAGTTCAGCCTCAATCAAACAATTAAAAAATATGTATTAAGTGTCTATTTTATTCCAGGCATTAAACTAGCTTCCTCAGGCTCAGGTCATAATTAATTATATCTTATCCGTTTGATTATTTTCCGAACAGTTTTTGGGATGGGGATAACATGTAACTGATGACTTTCTAATGAGTACAAATTATTTAAATTTGTTACTTTCCTTTTTTATATTTAATTTTTTCCCAAGTACATATTAAAATCAACTTTTTAACATGTTAATGTTTTAAGTCCCAAATTCTATCCCTCTCTCTCTCTCCCTGAGATGATAAGCAATCAGATAGAGGTTATGCATATGGAATCATGTAAAGCATTTCTGTATTAGTCATTTTGTACAAGAAGACCTGAATAAAAACACAACAAAGAAAGAAGATGAAAAACAGCATGCTTCATGTTGTAGTCAAACAATATCAATTCTTTCTCTGGAGGCAGATAGTATTCTTCATCATTTTGGGATTATCTTGGATCACTGCATTGCTGAAAATAGCTAAGTCATCATATCATATTTCTGTTACTGTGAACAACATGCCACTTTGCATCAGATCATGTATTTCCAGGTTTTCCAGAAATCATCCTGCTTATCATTCATTATAGCACAATAAGATTCCATCATAATCATATACCATATCTTGTTTAGCCATTCACCAATTGATGGGCATCCTTTTGATTTCCAGTTCTTAGCCATCACAAACAGAGCTTCTAAAATGTTTTTGTACAAATGGGACCATTCCACTTTTTTTTATATCTTTGGAATATATTCCAACTCCATCAAAGGGTATATGCAGTTTTATACTCCTCTGGACATAGTTCTAAATTGCTTTCCTTAATGGTTGGATCAATTCACCACTCCACTAACAGTAAGCTAATGTCCTAGTTTTCCTATATATTCTTTTTAAAGGAAAAAACCTTTTTCTGCACAGTTTATACTTCTCTGAACATAATTCTAAATTGCTTTCCTTAATGGTTGGACCAATTCACCACTCCACTAACAGTAAGCTAATGTTCTGGTTTTCCTATATATTCTTTTTAAAGGAAAAAACCTTTTTCTGCACAGTTTATACTTCTCTGAACATAATTCTAAATTGCTTTCCTTAATGGTTGGATCAATTCACCACTCCACTAACAGTAAGCTAATGTCCTAGTTTTCCTATATATTCTTTTTAAAGGAAAAACCTTTTTCTGCATAGTTTTATACTCTTCTGAACATAATTCTAAATTGCTTTCCTTAATGGCTGGATCAGTTCACAGCTCCACTAACAGTGAGTTAATGTCCCAGTTTTCTATATGCCCTTTTTAAAGGAAAGACCTTTTTCTGCAGAGTATCTATTGTTGAAAAGATTGCTAGAAGGGAAATTGTATAGAGTACTGGGCCTAGAATCAGAAAATTCAAATCCGGCCTGAGACACTTACTAGATTAAGTGACTGGATCTGTGGATAGCACAGTGCTTGACCTGACGAAGAGAGAGAGAGAGAGAGAGAGAGAGAGAGAGAGAGAGAGAGAGGCGGTGCTGACTTTCACTGGTAATAACTGCCTCCTCATTAGAAGCTCCCTAAACTAATGAATCACAGGTTTAGTTCCTGTCTAGTCCTATACTTTTAAAGCCATTCATACTCTCTCAAGGATCCTGGCCTGTTTCCTGCAAGAAGGGATTCATCTCAGATTTATTTATTTGTGTGAGATGTATTTAAGGTTGGTTAGGTGTTACCCAACCAGCCAGAAAGATGACTTTAATCTCAGAACCAGAGGAGTTAATTGTGTAGTATTACTCTAAGAAGAGGAAGGAAGAAAAAGTTAAGAGACTGTTGATGGTTGCAAAATCATTGACTTTCAGAACTGGCACCTGGTCCAGCTCCACTGAGCAGAAGTCCCTTTCCAATAGGGAAGCATATAGCCACTTGAAAAACTCCTTGTGACAGCAAATTCATCAACTCCTAAGGAATTTGGAGCAGTAGTAACTGTTGGGAAGTTTTAATTTTTTAAAAAAAATGTACTTAGGGACAGCTAGGTGGCTCAGTGGATAGAGCACCAGCCCTGAAGTCAGGAGGACCTGAGTTCAAATCTATGACCTCAACCACTTAACACCACCTAGCTGGGCAAGGCACTTAACTCCAATTACCTCAGTCAAAAAAAATTACTTATACTGAACTTAAATCTGCTTTTTAATAGTTTTTGCTCACTAGTCCCAGCCTTTTTCTCAGAAACTGTGTAGAATAAATCTAATTACTCTCCCATAAAATAACCTTTCAAATACTTGGAGATCTTGATCACATCTCCCTTGGCCTTTTCTTCTCTAGTCTGAAAATTGATAGCTGGTGTCTTCAAAAGATCTTCACACGACTTCTCTTTACCTTCCTGGTTGCTTTTCTTTGTATGTGCTCTAGTTGATCCATGTTCAAAAGGTAGTGCCCAGAACTGAACACAATATTCCAGATTTAGTATGACTGAGGGCAGAGTGCAGCAGATCTAACAGTGCCCAAGATGGCACCAAATTTTTTCTTTTTCTTTCTTTCTTTCTTTCTTTCTTTCTTTCTTTCTTTCTTTCTTT
>JAJPUD010000252.1:507622-534133 GCA_023553655.1 Myrmecobius fasciatus
CTTTCTTTCTTTCTTTCTTTCTTTCTTTCTTTCTTTCTTTCTTTCTTCCTTCTTTTCTTTTCTTTTTTTGCTAAGGCAATTGGGGTTAAGTGATTTGCCCAGAGTCCCACAGCTAGGAAATGTTAAGTGTCTGAGCAAATTTGAACTCAGGTCCTCCTGACTTCAGGGCTGGTATTATATCCACTGCACTCCCTAGCTGCCCCACAAAGCCTGTATTTTAAAGACCCCCCAGGAGTGATGAGAAGGAGCCTCTTTCCTTGTCCTTAGTTCTGCGGGCCACTCCAGAAGTCTCATTGCTGTGAGGTCTGCCCACTCAACGGCCCCAGGCCATCTCTCTCAGCACCCACTCTCCTTTTAGTTTTTGCCCAGTAATCAACCCAAGTCGCCTCAGCTCAGTCCCTACAGCACATTTAAATAAAGGATATTCCTCACTGAAGGGAAGCCAAACAATTGAGGCTCCTTGATGCAGAGAAAGGAAGAGCATTTACCCCCTAAGCCAGCAGTCGTGGCTTTGTGGTTAGTAATGTTTCTGGGCAGCCAGTGTTGATATTGGAAAATGTTAGTTGCACAATGGATACAAGCACAGTTGTGGCTAAGTGACTTACAAGCATCATCAGAGCAAGGCTATTTATGGCAGAAATGCTGCATCCTGTCATTCACTCTCATGCTACGTGCTCCATGAAGAAAATGCACAGGGGACAAAGCTTGTTACTGCCGTGCTGCTGAAAGCCTTGGCAATAGGTACTGCTACTGTGGATACTCTATCCAACTGCTCCAATCCAGACTGTGGAAGAGAGCAACAGTATTCCTTCTGCAATAACCTAGACTTTACGTTTGAGAGTCCTTGAGTTACAAACCTCAGAATCTGGGCCAATAAATTACTCCAAGAATGAGAACAGGGAAGGAACTGAGATTAGAATGGGAGAAATGACTTCAGTGTAAAGAACTCTGATAAAGACGTCCTTTGAAAGGAGAAAGGATAGGGCCAGAGAAGAAAAATTTTGTCACTTCCCAATACTCAGAGTTATTTTGGACCAAAGTGCAAAAACAAGTACTCTTAGTGCTAACACTGAGCCAGCACATCTCATTCTCTGCCCCACCTTCCTTCTAATCTCAGTACTACACAGTTAATTTGCAATTTATGTGGAAGAGAATAAGAAATGTTTTAGGCTACCAACTCTTTTAATTCCCAGTAGATTGAAATATTCACATACATCAAGGAAGATCTAGAATCATCCCCACCCCATCTCAGACACACAATAAAGTTATAGGACAATATAGCATTTATGGGCATAATGAGAATTCCATATGGTTTAAAGGATTAAAGAACCCCAGAGGGACTATTATTTCATCTGAAAGTTACTGGAAGCTTGAAACAAAAGGAGCCCCTTTATCACTCAGGAATTGGGACATGACAGTAGGCTTCTTGAATGATGCAGAGATGGGCTATGCATGACCACTCAGGATGAGGATAGTCTGGGTATTTTATTTATTTGCTACTGAAACCTCACATTCACAAGTGGTTGAAAGACAGGGAAGAGGGGGAATTCCTGAGACTCAGGGAAGTTTCTTTTTTATATTAAAGCTTTTTATTTTTCAAAACATATGTGTAGACAATTCTTCAACATTAGTCCTTGCAAAACCTCGTGTTCCAATTTTCCTTCCTTTCCCCCACGACCTCTGAATCAGGGAAATTTTTATCTTTTTCAAAGGACTAGAACTTAGAGAATGCATAGCCACTTTATAGACAATTTCTTGGATAAAGGTCTCATATCTCAAAAAAAAGAGAACTGTCAAATTTATAAGAATATGGGTCATTTCCCAATTGATAAACAGCCAAGGGATACGAACAGGCAGTTTTTCAATGAAGAAATCAAAACAATATATAGTCATATGAAAAAATGTTCCAAATTATTATTGATTAGAAAAATGCAAATTAAAACCAGCTTGAGATACCATTTTATACCTTTCAGAGTAGTTTAAATGATAGAAAGAGAAAAAAACAAATGTGGAAAAATTGGTACATTCATACATTGTTGGTGGGATTGTGAACTGGTCCAAAAATTTTGAAGAGTAATCTGAAATTATGCCTCAAGAGTTATAAAACTTTGTATATCTTTTGACCCAGCAATACAATATTATGTTTGTTTCTCAACATGATCAGAGAAAAAGAAAAAGAATCTATATGTTCCAAATATTTATACCAATTCTTATTGTGATGGCAAAGAACTAGAAACCGAAAGGGTGCCTTAACGATTGAGGAATGGCTAAACAAATTGTGGTATATAATTGTGATAGAATACTACTATGATGTAAGAAATAATGAGTGGATTGATATCAGAAAAACATGGAAAAACTTGCAGAAAATAATGAAAAGTGAATTCAGCAAAATCAAGAGAATAACAGCAAAATTTGATGAATCATTGTGAACAACCAAGTTATTCTGAATACTATAAATAGTCAAATCAACCACAAAGGATCTATAAAGGAAGATGCTATCCATTTCCAGAGAAAGAACTGATAAATAGAAGTATGCATAGTATGATTTTACATATAATTATAAATCTGTGTCAAATGGTGATCTATATTGTGGAGCAGGGAGAAGGAGGGAACATTTGGGAACTTAAAATGTAATAAAAATAATTTAGAAAATTTAAGTCAACAAAAAAAGTCAACAACTGAAATGTACATCTACATATACCATAAGGTCCTAGCCTTCATTAATATGAGATAATCAACATTTTGGGTCAACCAACAAATCACTATGCATTTATTAAGTACCTTTTATGTGCCAGGTGATACAAAGGGAAAAATGAAACCAGACCTCATTTCAAAGAGTTTGTATTGTATAGAGGAATGGAATTCTAGCAAGGTGGTAGTGGCTAGGAAAAGGAAAGGAGGAGGAAGAGGGAGCTTTAACTTCTGTCTCATCTCTGAACTTGTCTGTGGATCAGAAGTTATTCCTGGACCAATTGTCTCTGCTTCCCCTACTGAGCAAGCTTTGATTAAGGGAACCTCTAGAGGGGATAAGGATTTTTAAAAATATGACAATTATATTATGATAATAAGAGCTCACATTTCTAAAGGTCTTCTTGATTACAGAGCACTTTACACATATTATCTTATTTGATCCTGGGAACATTCCTGGTTGGAGTAATGCAAATTGTATTATCTATACTTTGCTAATTATAAGCTCCAGATGTTACAAGAATGAATGGACCTTAAAGATCACCTAATTTGCTTCCTCATTTTACAGAAATGGAATGTGAACTACAGAGAAAATAAGTGACTTGCCCCAAATCACCCAGCTACTACCAGGTGGAATTGGGAGTGAGAAACCCAATTCCTCGGACTTGGGATTCCAAATACTCCAAGTTACACTAAGCCCAAAGGAAAGAAGCCATCTGCTTACAAATCTAAACAAAACAAAGGAACAAAGGGAACCGAAACTTATCAGATAGGGGTTTTTTAGTTATCTACCTTCATTAGGAGTTCTTGGATCATCAAAGGGTTTACAAAAGTTACTTACAAAAGATTAAGCATAAAAATGTTATAGTGTTTGGCTAAGCTCAAAAATTAGACTTTGAAGGGCTGATAACGCTTAAGGACAAAGTACCCATTAATTAACCCTTCATCAAGTTGACAATTTAATAGAACTCTATGGAAAAAATCTCATAGAGCAGGATACCTTTAAAATACTAGTGTTGATGACAGGATCAATATTTGATATTTTGTTAATTAGATTAGATTTTACTGGATGGAACAACGTCGGGGAGCATAATAAAAATAATCATAATGCTAGATAATATTTATATTTCATATTGAGTTTTGTAAAGCAGTTTACATGTATTATGTCATTCGAGTTGCACAAGAATCAGGTGAGTTAGTTGCTATTATTAACCCCATTTTACAGATCTGATGCTCAGAGAAATTAAATAATTTGTCTTGAGTCACACATTTGGCAAGTGTCAGAAATGGGATTTGAATCCAGATCTTTCTGACCAGAAATTCAGCATGAATAAACATTTGATATATTTATATGCATCTACTAATAATCTACATTATAATAAGGTTCTATTATAATATAAGTTAACATAAAACTGAAACTATTGTTTTAATATGAAACTATGAATCTATTTTTTTCCAACTGCTTTTTTTAAACAACAAAAAAACTATATATATTTTCAAAACTCTCCCGTTTGTGCTTCCTTCAGAATATCCTTGTGTTCTCTGCCATATATATATGTATGTGTGTGCGTGTATGTATATGTGTGTATATATACATATATATACACACACACACACACACACACACACACACACACACATATATATATATATATATATATGAGAAATGTTTCAGTGCTTGCTGTTTAGGTATTCTTTAGTTGTGTCTGATTCTTCATGATTCTTTTGGGGGGTTTCTTGGCAAAGATACTAGATTTTCTTATCCAATTCATTTTACAGATGAGGAAACTGAGGCAAATAGGATTAAGTAATTTGCTTAAGGTCACAGAGCTAGTAAAATGTCTGAGGATGGATTTGAACTTAAGAAAAGGTGCTACCTCACTCTAGGTACTCTATCCAAAGAACCTCCTAGCTGCCCCAAAAATGTTTCAATATCCCTGCCTCCCTTTTTTGCATTACTATTGTTAACCTCCCAGTCCCTATTTCACTTCTCTCAATTAAACAACAAGAAAAAGAAAGGGGAGGGGGAACCTTTTGTAAGGTTTTTAGAAATAAGCAAAGGAAAACAACAATAGCCATGTTAAAAAAAATGTTCAGTCTCTATCTTGAATCTATCACTTCTCTTTTGTGATATAGATAGGTAATATGGTTCTTCATAGGTCCAAAGCAGACAATTGGTCATTGTATTGATCAGAGGTGTGCTTAAACCAGCTTGGACTGATTGCTGAGAGCTGATTTTATCCTTTGAACAAATATACTAAGAAATTGTTCAGACATGTGGCAAACAATCTCCTAATAAAGTAGGGTTTTAATCATATGCCAATATTCTTTCTCATCTTCAAGTTATTTTACATGTATAGAATGGGTATATCAATGACACTATCACTTTCTTTTTATATTCAGTATTGGTTGAATAAACTGGGGAGGGTTAACTTGGAGAAGAGAAGATTTAGGGGAACATGATATTTATCTTCAATAATTTAAAGGCTACGATGTGAAATAAGAATTATTTATTTTGTGTGGGCAAAATTAGGATCAAGGGATAACAGTTATAGGGAAGCTTATTATGGATCAATAAAGGGAATTACTTCCCATTACGGTCTTCTATGACAAGTAATAAGTACCTTGTCACTAGAGATCCTCAAGAAAAGGTTAGATTATTATCCATCAGTGTCACAGTAGAGGAGGTTAACTCTTTAATTGGCATTTGGATTTGATTATGTCAAGATTCTTTTCCAAATCTAGGACGTTGGATCACTATGAGAATTATTTTAGGAGCTCAGCACTTGATTCGGCATTCTGAGATTGGTATAGTGAAATTTATGATTTTCAATCATGATATAATTCAATAAAATATAGAAATAACAACCTCTGTTGTTATATAATTTATGTTTTCTGATCACATACAAATTAACCAGAAAGTTACTAGTTAATTGATTTCTCTCACTAGATCTCTACTCCCTGGCCCTTTCTATATAGCCTTTCTTGTATGCTGCTGTGATTACTCTTCCAAAATACCACTTTGAACATGTTACACTCTAGTTAAAAAAGCCATTAATTATTCTCCATTATGGTTTAACCTGCTTAGCCTAGTATTTAAGGTTTTCTATAAATGTGTTCCTCCTTATTCCATTATATGAACCCAAACTCTTCTATTTGTTTTTTCCAAGTTCGCCACCAGAAAGCCTTGTTTCACTTCAGTTTTCCCTGCCTAGAATGCCTTTCTTATCTTTCTCCATTTGTCCAGGACACGCATGTCCCTCAAGGCTCTGACATGGCTGACTTACTTTGGGAAACAAAGCAAAATAATAGAGCTGATCTCAAAGACCCATGTTTACAACCTCAACTTCTCTCTCTCCCTTACTTCCTTATTTAATCACAATTCAAATCTTGTCAATTCTGCCTCTACAATATGTCCTTCCCTTCCATTCTCCCCACATGGTCACCATCCTTATTTAGGCTCTCATCAGGTCTTGGATGAATTAGCACAGCAGCTACATAAATGGGCTTTTAGATTTTAATCTCTCTCTCTTCTCCACTAATCTCTCTCTCTCTCTCTGCTAAATTGATATTACTACCACTTATCGACCATATGACTTTTCTACTCAAGGACAGTCAGTGTTTTTTTTTTGTTTTGTTTTTTTTAATTGTCTCTAGGAAAAGAAAGTTAGAAAACACAATACAAACAAATGAGCAGTTGTGATTACCCAAATGCTTTAAGATATATGGAGTGACCTGGGGTCCTGGCCCTGGAGCGCAAACACTGGTAGAACTTCCCAACCTGGAAAGGATCTGCTTGGGGACATCTGTTATCTGAGAACCAGATTACTAAACTGTGGAGAGGATTACTATCCAAAGGCTGTGTATACTAAGTGATGAAGTGATTTGGCTACAGAAACTCATGAAATCAAAACTCCCAAAACACAGAAGGGCTGTACCCTGATGAAACCACAGATCCCTTAAAAATTGATGTAATTTTTTAACTTTAATAAAAGTGCTTTTCATTCAATGGTCTTTCAAAGACAGTGATTGTTTGTGCCCATCTCCCATGTTTAATTACTTTATTAAGAAAATATAAGATGAGGTGAAGTCCAGGGAAATGTGATTAACTTTAGGACAAATAAAAAGGAGCCTTGTTTCACAAAGGATATCACATATTTTGGGGATTCATTGCTCCAAAAGTAATACTAACAGAAAATTCAAATGGATTAAAGTTTATTTATAGATTGGAAGTGTTGTTTAGTGAAAAGAATATGGGACTTAGAGAAGAAGACTTCATTTAAATGATTTCCCTCACATTTACTATCCATGTGATCATATTTTCTTTTCTGTAAAGTGGAAATAATAATTCTTGTCTACATACATCCCATCATTGTTATAGAGAGAGCACTTTAGACTTTATTATTATTATTATTTGGACCAGACCTGTTATTTTAGTAGTACAGGGATTCTAGATAAGTGGGCTCTATCTATCTATCAATAAAAGTTCTGTCTTGGAGAGTTGCCTGGGGATAGTGAGAAGTTTAAATGACTTATTTAAATGACTTGCTTAGAGTCATACCACTGATATGTATCAGAAGCAGGAATGGAACCCTGATCTTCCTGATTTCAAAGTTGGCTCACCATGCACTCTTCTGTTTTATTTTCTAAACTTAGGCATGGATAATTTTTCAACATTAACCTTGCAAAATCTTGTGTTCCAGTTTCCCTAAATGGCAAGTCATCTAATCTATGTTAAACATGATAAAAATATATGTTAAATCCAATATACTATGCACTCTTCTATATTGCTTCTTCACGACTATTTTAGGATTTAGACAAACTACTGGAGGAACAGAGCTACTCCATGACTACTAAAAGAAGCTAGGAGTGCATTTAATCTTTAAGTTTAAGAGGATATGTTCTGATTTATCTCTCTCCTGAGACTTGTGATGGCAAGAGAACCTTGAATAGAATAACCCATAACTCCATTTAATCTCTACATTTGTCATGTTTAAAACCAGAGGGGTCAAACACAAGGTCTATGGACCACATCAATTGGAAACACTTCTGAGTGTAGTCCAAACCAGATAAAAATATAATTGGGAAATGTTTAACAGGATAAATAAAAATGCAATAAAACAGAAATAACATTACTTTTTTTTTTTTGCTAAGACAATTGAGGCTAAGTGACTTGCCCAGGGTCACACAGCCAGGAAGTGTTAAGTGTCTGAGACCAGATTTGAACTCAGGTCCTCCTGACTTCAGGACTGGTGCTCTATCCACATAACATTACATCTTAAAAATAATTCACTCTGTAGTTCTCAAGGATCCTCATGCATAGATAAGTAGCCCTTGTATATATTTGAGTTTGACTCCACTGTTCTAAACCATGGAACTTCCCACTGTACAGATCAAGGTAGCCCTATATGAATAATGAGAGAGAGAGAGACAACGATTTCTCATGTTCTCTCCCCTGATGGAATATGGACCAATCAATCAATAACTATTTATTAGGTGCTGGCCATGGGTTAAACAATTAGGGATACAAAGAAACTTCGGATAGTCTGCCATCGGGGAGGAGACAGAATATAAATAAATAGGAACATTCATGATGCATACTGGGCAGATGAAAGGATGGGGGGGGAGAGTAGAGTTGCCTGAGAAGTTGCTATGGCCAAAGATGGATAACAGGCCATTGTAGTCTGGCTCAGAACATGGAGACAGCTTCAGAGAGTCTGAGTTGGAGAAAAAATTGATTCAGGGTGATCGCCAAGGGCCAGCATCTACCCCTGGCAGGAAAGGAGGCCTTGTTACCTGATGTATTGGGATGACGAGGAAGGCACCGCCTCCAGCACACTCTGTCACGACAGCAATGAAGTGGGGGTTAACAGCACAGAAATGATTGTCATGGACACTCCTGGTGATGGGCACACAGTCATAGCAATTCTCTTTGCTGGCGGCCTTGCCAAAGACGTGGCGGAACTTTGAGCTTCGATACTGAGGGTGCCATGACATCTGCCAGGGGAAAAAAGGAAACTACCATGAGGACTCTTTTTAAAAAAAATGTTTGGATAGAAAGAGAAATTCCACTTAAAATAACCAAAGACAGTGTTAAATACTTGGGAGTCTCCCTGCCAAGACAAACCCAGGAACTATATGTACACAATTACAAAACACTTTTCATACAATAAGGACAGATCTAAATAACTGGAGAAATATTTTAAATATTATATAAATATAAATATAAATATAAAAAGATAATTGTCCAAATTAATTTACTTATTCAGAGTCACACCAATCAAACTAACATAATTATCTTAAGAAAAGACAACAACAAAACGCATCTGGAAAAACAAAAGGTCAAGAATATCAAGGGAAACAATGGAAAAAATGTAAAGGAAGGTGTTCTAGCCATAGTAATCTAATGTTTGAAAATTTCAAAGATCCAAGCTTTTTGGGATAAGAACTCAATAACTGACAAAAAATGCTGGGAAAACTGGAAAGCAGATTGGCAAAATATAGGCATAGAGCAACATCTCTTACTGTTTACCAAAATAAAGTCAAAATGGATAAGTGAATTAGGCAATGGTTGATATCATAGGAATATTTTACTTGTCAGATTTATAGATAAGAAAAGAATTTATGACTAAACAAGAAATAGAGAACATTACAGGATATAAAATGGTTAATTTTGAATTCATCAAATTTAAAAAGTTTTATATCAGCACCTCCCCCAATGTATTTGAAGATTAAAAGGAAAGCAAAAAACTGGGAAAACATTTTTACAGCAAGTTTCTCTGACAAAGACCATATTTCTCAAACGTAAAGAGACCTGAGTCAAATTTAGAAGTCTTCAAGTCATTCATCAATTGCCATCAAATATAAACAGGTCATTTTCAGAAGAAGAAATCAAAACTATTTATAGTCATAAAAAGTCTTAAAAAAAAACTCTGAGGTACCGGGGCAGCTAGGTGGCACAGTGGATAGAGCACCAGCCCTGAAGTCAGGAGGACCTGAGTTCAAATTTGATCTCAGAAACTTAACATTCCCTAGCTGTGTGACCCTGGGCAAGTCACTTAACCCCAATTGACTCAGCAAAAACAAAAAAAAACAAAAACAAAAAAAACCTCTGAGGTACCACCTCATATCTGTAAGATTAGTTAATATGACAGAAAAGAAAAATGATAAATGTTGGAAGGGATGCAGGAAAACCAGGACACTATTAACTCTTGGTGGAGTTATAAATTGATCCAACCATCTGGAAAGTAATTTGGAACTATAACTAAAGGACTATAAAACTCTGCATATTCTTTGCCCCAGAAATACCATTACTAGCTCTGCATACCAAAGAGATCAAAGAAAAAGAACTTATATATGCAAAAATATTCATAGCAGGTGTTTTTGGAAACTGAGGGGATGCTCATCAACTAGAAATGACTGAACAAGTTGTGGTATGTGATTATGATGGAATGCTAATGAGCTATAGAAATAATGAGCAGGATGCTTTCAGAAAAACTTGAAGATTTACATGAATTGATGTAGTGAAGTCAACAGACTAGATCAAAGCATACTTTTTAAAACTTTTTTTTCTTGTTGCTGGTAGTTTTGTTTTTTGTTTGCTTTTGGTCTGTGTTTTCTTTTGCAACATTGCTAATATGGAAATATGTTTTACATGACTGCACATTTATAATCTATATTAAATTAATGAGTAGTTTAGCAGAGTAGTAAGAGTAGATAGCTTGATGGATTTAACTACTGTGTGACTATAGACAAGTCATTCAATTTCTTTGATTCTTAGTTTCCTTATTTGTCAAATTGGGAATCCCTGACGCTCCTATTTCTCAGGTTATTGAGAGGCTCACATGCAATAAGGTTTATAAAGTACTTATTAAACTTTTAATATTCCAAATAGCAACTTTATTCTTTACTATTAGTGCTACAAATAACAACTATATTAATTACCTTTGCTATTAATAACCTTAGTTATCGATAATAACAATAATTATGCTTACGCTTGCTTATTTTTCCTCAGCTATGGAGCTCCTCTGAAAAGGAGAGGACAGAGGGAAATTGATTATTATTTTTTCAACAACTGATCAACATTGAAAGAAGAGGACAGATTTAAGAGACATTTTCAAAAAACAATTAAAAAAGAAGAAAAGATGGAGAAGAATTGAAAAAAAAAGGTTTTTAAAGGTTTCTCTTCTGAGAAAATGGAAGATGGTGGACTAATTACTGGAAATGGGGGAAAAACCCAATTTTAGAGATGTTTGTTTTGGATCTGTAGGATTTATAGGCAACTAGATAGCAGAACAAAAGACAAATAGTTACAGCTCATTTCTCTTCTCTTCTTGTTGCCTGGCAGGTAAATCACATACAGTTAGTTGCTTTCATGCAAGATTCTGGACAATGACCAAAGAAAGCATTCATGGAAAAGAATTATTTTCTATAAGCATTCCTTATAACCTAGTCAGCAAAAAACTATTTGTACGGACCATTTACTGGGTACATAGAAATAGATTTGCTCTACAGAAACCTTTTGTAATGATGTTTGCTATAATGGAATTTTTAGCTGTTACAGTAAAAATTGCCATCAATAAGAATATATGAGGCTTAACATTTGGTCCAGATCCTGTCCTTGAATGGGGGCCAGTGCCCTCTGCTGACATTATATCATGTGTGTTCAATACCTCCTTGGCCAGAAAAGCAGGACATGATTCTTATTTTACTCTGTAGGACATGATGTTGGTGTTTTATTAGTAAGTGATTGTGGATTTTTAAAATGTTTTTTCTACTTTAAAAAAATGCTCTGAGCAGCAACCATCCTGATCCTAGGATCAATTCTGGCATATTCTCTTCCCTGAAATTTATACCTATTCTCATTATATTGCTTCAATACTAGGGCTATGATAAGTGCTGGAGATTCAAAGAGAATAATAAAATAATGCTGTCTCTCAAGGAACTTATATTCCACTCCAGTTGGTTTCATTTCTGAGATCAGGAGGAGATCCAGGAGCCAGAACCAACTCTGGTGTTGATGACTCAGAAATGAAGTGATCTTGGAATATATGTGGGGCTTCAGATGGATTTAGCTGCCATTTTATCCCCTGCCACATTAGGCTTAACTTCCCACATGCTCAAACAGGCCTACTTCCAATGAGTTGTTCTGGATCACACCTATTTTCCCATGCCTTTGATGGCACCCTCTGCTTCATTAATACCCACTGGTCCTGAGTATGAGTTTGGCTATTGCAGGCAAATGCAAGAAATAATTCTTACACTAGCTTTTCAATATGCTTTAAACTACAACAGGAAGGGAGGCCAATTTTTATTTTATATCCTTTCTAAGCCAACTCCCAAGCACCAGACATGTGCCAAAGATGCTCTAGCGTATGACACCTTCCAGATCTTCAGAATAAATGGTTTCAGAAGTTCAATAATAAAATTAGGTTCATTTATTAAATGTCTCCCAAGTGAAAAGTATTGCTGCTTTCAACAACAGCCAAACCCTTTGATCTGTAATGGCCCAAGACCTACTCATTAAGAACAATTCCTAGGATCCGTGACATTTTATTTCTTAGCCTCTGGATAAAGGCATGGATGCTGACTGGTGAAAAATCATTTGGGATGAGTGGAGCAAATGGCAGATCTGGTGATGTTTGGCTCTCCATCAGAATGGGCAACTGTCATTGACCTGATGTCTTTTTGTTGTGGTGGTTGTAACCTTGACAGCATTTTCAGATCCAGGGGTTAGACAGTATTTACAAAGCAATGGGTTTGTCTGAGGCTGACTTTGGTTCAAGACTCTTAGAAATAAAAGACTGTCTTTTGGAGAACTTGTATAGTTATTGCCTGGACAAGTAATTAGGTAGTCTGAGCCAAGTAACTGGAACATTAAAAAAGGCAGTGTCTTAGCAAGCCCCACTCAGAGCTCACGGGCAAGACACCTATTTATACTTTTACCAGGAATATGACCTCATTCATTTCCGTTAAGTTTTTCACATTGGCCACCTGGCAAAGTGCATGGTATAGCAAGAAAGCTGGACCTGGACAGGAGAGACCCTGTCTTTCACATGAATGGTATAAGGTCAAAGCAAAGGAAAATGAAATCATAGATCTAGAGTTGGGAGGAACTAGAAATGAATTCAATTCTTTTATTTTAGGGATGAGGTAATGGAGACCCAAGATTAAGGTCACACAATATAATATGATAATATGACAGATTCCCAGAGTCAGTATTCAAATTCAGGTCCCCTGTGGCTCCAAAGCAGGGATTCTTAACCTAGTATCTGTGCTGCTCCCTCTTTTTTGTTTTATTTATTTATTTATTTATTTTGCTTTTTTTTTTTTTTTTTTTTTGCTGAGGCAATTGGGGTTAAGTGACTTGCCCAGGGTCACACAGTGCTTCCTCTTTTTTAAAATAATATTTTGATAACTATGTTTCAATGGAACTGGCTTCCTTTGCAATAATAAATATTTTATGCTAAGCATTTAACATCATTCTTCTGAGAATAAGGCCCATAAGCTTCACTAGTCTGCCAAAGAACTCTGTGACCCCCTTATCCCAAAACTTAAAAATCCCTCCTTAAAAGGTAGCAGTATTTTCATCACATCATAAGCTTTCTGAGCCTCAGTTTCTTCATTTGTAAAAAAAAATCTAATGATACATTATGAGATTTTTAAGACTAAGCTAATATTTATAAAACGCTTTGTAAATTTTATGGTGTTTACAAAATATCATTTATTATTCTTTTTTAGTAACAACAATAAGGAAAGTCATTCATGATCGACTTTCACAAAATTCACATATAGATCTCTATTATCCACTAAAGTCACAATTTAATACAGTATTACAGTACAGACATTCCTTTGGGTTCTCAAAGACAACGTTGATGTAATATAAGCTCTTAAATGGTTATACCAAGATGGAAAGCTTTGGGGTATGAACCTGGCAATGGGCTGTGAACTACCCCAGCTAAATGTGAAAAGGTCCACTTAATATCCAGTAAAAGGATGGCCATAGAAATCCATGAAGGCCTTATACTAAAAAGTGAAGGAGTAGGAGAGAGTATCCACTCTTGTGAAAAAATCCTGGACTTTTTTAAAGTGCTAAAATAGTACCTTGCAAAAAGGTAGTTAGTGTGTGTCTTCATCATGCAAGCCAGCTCATTTTAGTGCCAACCAGATGATATCATGTGGCAGTGAGCCAAGGCATTAAGCCAATGAGCCAGGCCACCTCACACATTTCCTTATTATTTTGCACCATCAGTGATGGACTGCAGGAACAAATTCTGTTCATAAGCAGCCATCGGTTGTCTCAAAGGATATGTAAAATGCACAAATTTAAAGATCTCTCCATTCCAAATGTAAAAATGGACTATTTGTGCCCAACCTACATCCAATCACAGTTGGACACAATATATATTGACCCTGACACAGTGATGTCATTTTGGTTCTCTTTGGTCATGAAAGGCAACAATCACCATTCTCAGACAAATTTCTGGCCAAAGAGAAAAGTCTGGAGAAAAGTCTAAATAGGATGGTAGGGGGATTAGGAAACAGTATGAAGATAATTAGGAAGGTACAAGGAACCAGCAATATTTGGTCTGAGTGAGAAAAGACTTAGAGGGTAGGAATGATTATTATAATTTTCAAGTATTTGAATAAGTGCCAGGTGGGAAAAGATTAGATTTTTCTTGTTTGTCTACTGGATTTAAAACAGTGGGTAGCAGTAAAGGGGCTACTTTGGGAAGCAGTGAGATTCCCCATCACTGGAGGTCTTCAAGTAGAGGGTGGATGATCACTTATTATTAAGGATAGTGTTTTGTGTGTAGCGGGTGGGAATGGGGTAATTAGTTCCTACTCAGAAAGGCATTGGACTATATGACTTCTGAGCTATTTTTTAACCCAGAAACTTGGATCCTGTGATTTTAGCATTCCATCTTCCTTTTGATCACTGCTGCTTATTACAGAGACTAAGCGGGGGCTCCTCATAAGAGACTCAAACATTAGTATCATAGATTGTAGAACATATACCTATATCATACTTAATATATGTATGTATGTCTCATATATCTATTTCTATATCCACATCTACGATTGTCTACATCTACATCTGTATCTCATCTATCCTCCTTGATATGAATACGCCATCTCTCCCATTAAAGTACAAATTCCTTGAGGATACTTTTATCTCACTTTTGTCCTTATTCTTTCACTTTCACTTCTGTCCCTTGCCATTAACAGTGTCCAGCACATGGCTAATACTTTAATAATAAATACTTCTTGGCTGATTAATTGCCATATATTTATTAGTTTCAGGTAAACTTTCACACTTGGGAAATAAAGTTGGCATAGTAAATTTTGGCAGGTTAGATCATCTGAAAGGCTTTATCATAATTCTAGTGTAGGCAATGCACTGACCAGAGAGTGCTTAAAATATGGCAATGACCCCTAGCAAGGTCTTTTACTCCAATCCATATTTATATGACTGCCAGATTAATCTTCTCAGATGCTTCTTTTGTCATTAAAAAAATTTCTTCACTGACTCCCCATTTTCTGGTTCATCACATCTAGCCTCCTTTGCTTTCAAAGCCTAAAGCTGGCCCCATCTTTGGTCCTAACCTTATTTCTCACTCCTTCTCATCATACATCTTTCTACTCTAGTCAAGTCTCTCTTCTCACTGACCCACAAGCACAGCAGCTTCTGGGATCACTTTTAGGGAGGCAGTTTTGTGTGCTAGGAAGAACTCTCCCTTTGGATACTAAAGCCCTGAATTCGGATCCTTTCTTTGTTCCTTTCTCCCTGTGTGATCTTGGGCAAAGTATTTACCTTCCTTGCACCTGTTGAATCATTTGCCCTCTTAACTCCCCTTTAGCTCGAGATTTATGATTTCGTTCTTCCCGCTTGGAATGGCCTTCCTACTACCCTTCTCTTTGAAATCCATATTCTACTTGCCCTTGAAGATACAAATCAAGTCTTGATCACTCATGAAACCTTCCTTTAGGAGTTATTGATCTTCCCTTTTCTTAACTCTGGAAACACATTTTAATGTTTAATTATGCCTTATCATGCCATTCAATATTATTTGTCTTAAGTAATATATTTAAGGTCTAATGTCAAATTAGTCTCTTCATTACATGTTGAGCCTGCTTGTTATATGCTGTATGTAGTCTCTATAGTGGAATTATGGGAGGACAAGGATCAAAGTCACATGGGATAGGCAAGCATGGATCAGTTATAACATGTCTCATTGGAGAAAAGGTTCAAATGGACGGGATGTGGAAGAGAAACGGCACTCACTGGTCTTACAGTCACAAGGACTTGGATTCAAATACTGCCTACTAGCTATGTAACCCTAGACAAGTCTCAATTTCCTTATTTGTAAAGTTGAGGAGAGTTTACTCAGTGGACTCTAAGCTCCCTTCCAGTTCTAAATGTGTGATTCCATGAGGTCACAAATTCATTTGAATATTGGGCTTTCTGGAACAAACTAAATAGAGTTTAAGGAGAGAGACAAATGCAAAAAGAACTCTCAAAGTTTTGGCTTGACAGAAACTCCCTGTCCTCAGTATAACTCTCAATTCTTCCAAGTGCTTTAGTATAAAGGAAAAAAAAGTATTCAATATTGTTTTATGCACATTAGTTTTGTTCCTCCCAGGTAAATTGTATACAATCTATAGAATCATATAAACTCAACATCTCATAGAATTAAGTCACAAAGAATTAAAAATTTTCTAATAATAACAGCCAGTATTCATATAAATAGTTGATTGTATAGAATCAAACTCATGGTCTCATAACCACAAAGAATTATAAATTTTCTAATAATAATAGCTAGTATTTATATGAATGCTTTAAGATTTACAAAGCCTTTAAATATGTTGTTTTATTTGATCCTCACAACAGTCCTGTGAGGTAAATGTTTTTATAATCCCATATTAACAAATGAGAAAACTGAGGTTTGAAATGATAAAGAAACTTAGAATTCAATTAGTTTAATAATCTTATTTTCCATATGAACAGATATTCTGATTTTCTTGGCTCTGAAGCTGGTTCTGAACTGTCTCCCTCCCATTATTATTTGTAGTGAGCACAGGTGACCTGAGTCTCACACCCTAAAGTACTCATGCTTCCAGGGAATGACAATAGCCTGGTAAAGTGCCATGAAAAGAGTCCCCAAAAGTCCCCAAAGATCATTCTAAGACTCAGCTTCCTTATCTATGAAATAACTTAATAGCCTCTGAGATTTGCGAATGTATGATCTTATGAGGAGATGTCTCATAATGTCTCTTCCAACTCTATTCCTATGACCTCATGATAGTATAAGGAAACCAATCCAATTCTTTTTCCATTTTCTCCAACATGTAGAAACCCCCCCCCCCAACAAACCAAATTTGTCTGTTTACAAACATATCACATCAAGGAGAAACCAAACCAAATCCTGACATCTGCAAAATGAGATTGTCTTAATCTCAGCAATCCTTTAGCTCCAGAAGCCTATGATAATCAAAAAAAGTGTACAAGTAAGCAGAAAAGACTGGTATTGGTTGCTCAGAAAATGAGACCAATTAGACAATGCTTTGTCTGCCAAAAGTTGATTCAATAAATCTGCCATTTCCCTCTAACATCCTTTTCTGAAAACGAGCATTTATGCTATCTGCTTCCCACTTTGAGGCCATTCAGCTTAGAAAACTTTGTTAATATTCTAGGTTCTGTCTTAGATCTGTCATATACTAGCAACTGGCTGCTATTATGTATTAGATCTGTCATATACTAGCTTAAGAAAGTGGATCCCTTATTAGGAATTTCATTTTCCTCATCTGAAAAGTGAGAAGAATGGATTAGCTGATTTCTACAATCCCTTTCTGCTATTATGTTCAGTGAGTCTATCATTTTTTGCTTATAAAAAGATGAATAGATAACAGAAACAGAATTCCAAAAAATCTGGATAGGTAAAGAGTCTTGGGCCAAATCAATGTTCTCACTTGTATAGACATTCCCTCCAATGATGACGACTGCAACTCTTCCATGACTGACATTTTTTGAGACTTTTACCCATGTCCTCTCATAAATTCCACATAAAGAAGTCCTCCCAAGATGCTGTTCAGGTCTTCCTTACATCCTTCTGACATTGTGAGAATTTAGTGGAGATTGCAGGTGGAATTTAATAAGGGAAAATATAAAGTCTTACAGGTGAGTTAAAAAAATGAGGAGACACGAGAGATTATCTGAAAAATAACTGAGGATTTTTGGTTATTGCTAGCTCCATATTAGTTAACAGGGATATATGGCAGTCAAAAAAGGCTGCTGTGATAGTAGCTTCCATTAAGAAGGGTAGAGTGTCCAGAATACAGGAGGTGATACTCTTATTGAAGTATTCCTGGTTGGACAAGACATTAACAAGTTGAGGAGCGTTCATAGAAAAACATTGTTGCTGTTTTTTTGTTCTGGAAGAGGACCATCACATCAAAGACGGGATGTAAATGAATTAATTAGAATGGTGAAGGTATTTTTATTTTTCAAAATATGCAAAGATAGTTTTCAACATCCACTCTTGCCAGTTGTTCCAAATTTTTCTCCCTCTCTCCCTCCCTCTTGTCCCCCTCCCCTAGAAACTGAGTAATTCAATATACGTTAAACATGTGTAATTCTAAACAAATTTCCACATTTACCATTCTATGCAAAAAAAAATCAGATCAAAAGGGGAAAAATGAGAAAGAAAAAAAAAACCAAGGAAACAAACAGCAACAATAAAAAAGTGAAAATGCTATGCTTTGATCTACTCAGTCTCCATAGTCCTCTCTCTGGTTGTACATGGCATTTTCCATCCCAAGTCTACTGGAATTGCCTAGAATCACTTCACTGTTGAAAAGAGCCAAGTCCATCAGAGTTGATCATTGCATAATCTTACATATTTTTCTTGTCTTTCTTACACTGAATGCAATGTGATATCAGTAAGTCAGTCAGCAAGCATTAATTAATCACTCATAAGTCGAGTATCCTGATAAATGATGTAGATATTCAGAAAGGCAAAAACAACCCTTGACCTCAAGGCATTAATTTCTACAGGGGAAGATAACATATTAAAAAAAAACAAACCACATATATGCAAAATAGAAAGAATGCATATTGTGTGATCAGAATTGAGAAATAGAAGGAGTTAAGAGACACATGGGAATATTTATAAGCAGATCCAGAAGAACAATATATGTAAATGACTACTATAAAGTAAATGAAATGAAAAGTCAAAGGAAACTGAGCTCTAAGTAGTAGTAACCACTCTTGGTCCAAGAACACAAATAATACAATAAAGTGGGGAACTACAAGGAGAGATTATTGCATACATAATGAGATGTGGTCACTTTATCAAATTTTTTTGCTCTATTCTTTTTCTCTGTTATAAGAGAGGGTTGAATTCTGGAGGAAGAAAGAGCAAGGAGCAGAATATTCTGAAATTACCATGATATAAAAACAAAATACATTAATTCCACTCAAAAATTAATAAAATGAAGGAGGTCACTAAGGTTCCTTCCAACTTCTCATTCTCCTTCCTGTTTCCACACAGTCAGACTTGTCCATGCATACCCTCTGGTTAGTCAATCAATGAACATTTATTAAGCACCCACTGTTTCCCAGGTTCTGTCCTAAGTGCTGGAGATGTAAAAAAAGGAACAAGACAGTTCTTGTTCTCAAGAAGCTCAAGTGTAATGAGGTGAGACAACATGCCAACAGCTATGTACAAAAAAACCTGATATACAGGATAAATTGGAAATAATCAGCAGAGGGAAGTAAGTCCCAAGAATTAATGGATGAAGGCTTCCTATAGAAGGTGGGATTTTAGTTGTGCTCTGAAGGAAGTCGGAGGGGCTATGCAGAGGGAGAACAATCAGCACTTGTAGGACAATCATGGAAATACTCAGAATTCGGAGATAAGAGTGGAGCTGAAAGGAGGACTTTAAATTTGATACTGGAGATGATAGGGACCATTGGAGTTTAGTAAATGGTGGTGAGGGGAGGGGGATCAGATCTGTCTTTTGGGAAGATCATTTTGACAGCTAAGTGGAGACTTTAGGTAAGGAGACCACCCAGCAGGCTCTTGCAATAGTAGTATGGGCATGAGAGGAGAGCCTGTCAGGGTCGTGGAGAGAAGGGACTATATAAAAGAGATATTACTAATCAATAGTCCTTGCAACAGACTGGATCTAGAAGATCATGGAGAGAAGGGACTATATAAAAGAGATATTACTAATCAATAGTCCTTGCAATAGACTGGATCTAGGGGGTGAGAGTTTTTGGAAGCTCAGTTACTGGAACTATGAAGCTACCTTCAGAAGTGATAGGGAAGTTAGTTTTGGGGGAGAGAGAATGAATTCAGTTTTGGACACATTGAGTTTGAGATGTGTAGAGGAAATCTAGTTCTTGGACCCCAAAAGGCAGTTGGGAAATGAAAGTGGAGGTCTGCAGAAAGGTTAAGGCTGCATAAGCAAATCTGAGAATTATCAGTATGGATAATTGAATCCACAGTGGCTGATAAGATTACCAAGTGAAAGAGAATAAAGAGAAGAGAAGAGGGTCAGACAAAGCTCTGAGACTGACCTGTCATTAGGAGGAATGACCTAGATCAGGAGTGAGGAATGTCTGGCTCACAGGTCACTAGCAGGGAAATCATTTGGTCAGGCCCTGCCAAGGCAACCACAGGTGGTGATGAGCTGAAAGCTCGGTAAAACAACCTCCCACTGTTTGAGTTTTTAATTGATAATTTTGTATGACTTATAAATACCCAATGGCCCTAGGCAGAAAAAAGGGCCACCTTCCCCCATTCCCCACCCCCACCCCAATAAAGAACCAACCAAAAGGACTGGGAAGGGGCAGTGGGAAAGTTAGGAGAACCAGGAGAGATTACTGTCCCCAAAACTTAAAGGAAAGAGAATTATCAGGGAGAAGAGGGTGAAGAGAGTACAAAAAGTTCTACAGAGAAGTCAAGAAGGATGAGATTTGAGAAAAGGTTTTTGGATTTGGAAATTAAGATTTAATTATTAATTATGGAGAGAATAGCTTCAATTGAATAATATTATAAGTTAGACCATAGAGAGTTACAAAGTCATTGAGAGGAAAAGAAATAGAGGCACTTATTATAAACCAAGTTTAGCCACAAAAGGAAGAAGAGATATGGGATAAAGCTGGCAGGGATGGATGGACAGATGGATGGATGGATAAGTGAAGGCTTTTTTTTTCTTTCTCTTTTTAGAGTGGTAATTTTAATTGATATTTGTGGTCCTGGAATTAAACAAAATCATCCTTCTCTTAACCAAACCCCCCAACTATCGGAGACCCCTTTCTGAAGGCATCATTATGAATGGGACAGAACAGAGAGCTGTTTATGTTAGTGATCAAAAGATAGTAATAAACAATTTTCAAAATGATTAAAAACTCAGTAACCATTTGAAAACATGTCCAAAATAATAAAAAGAGAAGGGCAAATTAGAGCAAGTGGGGTTTTACTTCACACCTTGCAAATTGAGAAAATTGTCAAAAAAATGGCAACTGTCAATACTTGGGGGGAAAAGGGAAGGAAGCCTGTGGGAAGACAGCTTCTCATAGCCTCAGACTGTAGGATGGTATAGATGTATAATATATAATATAAGTAAGAGGGTTATAAATGATGATTTAGCTTATTAGGATACAGATGTCAAACCCAAGGTAAAGATAAATATTGACAACCGTTTTTTTTTTAACTATTCAATTTACTGGTTCAATTGACCACCACCAATTTTTCTTGTCTCTTCTTTTTTTTCTTTCATTAAACAAAACTTGAAAGGTGGCACATGTAGTCAACATGGATCACAGAATCCTCCTGGTCTCAGAAGGCAGGAAGTTGCCTGCAAGGCGCTTTTTTATAGAGTTAGGGACATGTCAGGGAACCATATCACCAATGCAAAAAATAAAACAAAGAAACCATGACTATTCTAAAAATAATGCAACTCTCCCCCCTATATTTCTGTGTTAAATTCTTCTGTTCAGGGATAATGGGAGATTTAGCTGATAGAGAGAAGAGGTTATATGGGAGAAACTTGGGAGAATACAGCAAAATAAAAATGTGAGGGCTCAGGAGAGAAGAGTTGGAGGTAGTCCCTTCACTATCTACAATTTGTATATACTTTCCTGCCTCTGCAGGACACAGAACAGAGGGAACTTGCATAATAACTATATATGTTACATATATATAATACACATACACATATATATACATATATATATATATATATATATATATTACTAGATATATAGTCCTCTTCTCCAAGAAGTACTAACTGGGATTGCAAAGTGCCCAACTAACATGTCAGTAAGGGCTTAATTTTGTGGGAAGACAACAGGTAGGAGAAAAATGAAATAATTCTTGCTCCTATACAAGAACCGCTGAGCTTTTATTTCTTCCCTTTACACATTGGGTTCCTTTGCCTTTCACCTATACTATTTTCTCTTTCTACCAGTGAAGTTGTAACTCACTTGTTCCTTCTGGAAATTGGAGAGTTCAGGACATCGATGATCAGATAAGTTCAGCAAAGAGATAAATAGATAAACCATTTAAGCAATGACAAAATTGAAAAAGTACATACATTTCAAAGAATGAGCAGGGAGTCTCTAGAGACCATGTACCCTGATGGACAGAGAGGTTATCGTGTAAGTGACCCATTAGACTACATCACCTTCCTCACAGAAACTAAGGATTCAGATTCTGAATACTCATTCCTGTATCCTCTGTTACAGAAATTCCCTGTGAAATCAAGTTCTAATTCTTTATATGGCATTGGGAAATACAATTTTCAGAAATTAATTAATACTCTCCAGACAGGAAAAGTTCACAACTGTATCACCACCTCCCATCCTTCCCTCCACTTTCCAGGGACTATAATCTTTATTGAAAGACAATTCTTTCACTAGAAACAAAGGGATAGGCATTCAACTCTGCTGTTTCCCAGATACTCCTATATAAGTTACCTATGTAAGTCAACCAATCCTACTTTCTTCCACCACCCTATCAGATTTTCCAATCAATGGGAGACTCCAGATCTAGCCGAAGTTCCATTTGTTCTTTCTCAAACCTTTTCAATATCTCTCTAAGAAGAACCAATGAATCACTTCCAAATTTTCCTAAGATTTTAGATGAGCTTGAATCTCAAAAGACACTTCTCTCTTTCTAGAAATAATTACATTGTAGTAATTTTCATTAAAGATTGAGACTCACAAATCTGGAATCTCTAGGGCCGATGGGACTTGAGAGATTATTTTAGCCCTCACTCCTTCCTTTCACAATTTTACAAAAGTGAAAACCAGAATTAGAAAAGTTAAATGAATGGTTTGCCAAAGGTCACTTAGATAACAAAGAGCGCTGTCACTCAAACACAGATTTTCTGTTCCTCTGGCTTGTCCCCTGTCTATCATTCTATTTGAGCCATATGAGATCAAGAAAAGTAACCAATCAATCAGCAAGCATTTGTTAAGCATAGTTTTTTCCCCTATTAGTTGGAATAAATTCAGGATGTTTTCTATAATATATTTTCACTTAATCCACTTTTTTAAATCTTTCAATTCACTGTAGGTGTAATTACTTCTGGATGGCTTTGTGTTTTTGTACTCTCTCTCCCCTCCACAGAGTACTAAAGTTCCATCTCTTTTTCCTTCCCAGACGTTCCCTCACTCCAAATGCTAATCTTAACAGATAATTCTAAATTTATTAAATTAAAATTAGTAACCAAAGGGGAAAAAGGATTTACTCCTTACTTCCTCTGTTTTCCACCTCCACTAACCTGGATGAAAATAGGGATTTTTACACAAGAACATTACTCAAAATAAGATCATTATTTTCAGTGCTTTGATGTTTGCCTTTTAAATGTTCTGAGTGTAACTCTTTGGTCTGCTGGCCTAGCATTTAAAATCCTGGCAGTCACATCTTAAGATCTCAGACAATTGGAGAAGGAAGATAGTCTCCCTTCTTCCCCTACCTCCACCCACCAGCACTTTGGGCTCCTAGGACTTACCACACTTTCGGAACTTAAGGGAAGTTGAGAATCCAGTCTCCTTAGTTCTTGCCTCTTGGCCATCTCTCAAAAGCAGGGAAAATAACAAAACCTGAGCTTAAGAGGAATTAATTTAGCACCATGCATCTTCCTCTTCCAGCCCTGCCCAGCCCGTGTGTGGGTGTGTAGTGAACGGCAATGAAATTTGAACCTGAAACCCAGTCCGTCGGTGTGGGTGTGTCGTGGGCCCTGAGTCCTGGCCTGTTTACCTGTGACCTTGGGGGAATCTGTTGCTTGTACCTTGTTTGATTAACCTGCCTCACCACAACTGCCAAGCCTCCTATCGGATGCCCAAGGCTGCTGCCGACACAGATTAGTGCAGAGATTGGTCTCAATCTTGTTCAATTCAGATTTCCCTTCTGGGAGGGCTCTTCTGCCTTCTCCTTTATCCTTTCTTAAATAGGATTGGAAAAGAATCACTTTCAGAAATCCCAGGTCCAAGCACAGGGAGTGTTTTGGCAAAAGATGTGATCAAGCTTGAGCCTGCATTAGCCCCGTGGGAGAATGAGTTCCCCAAAAGCTGCACCTTCCCTGGCTTCCAGAAATTGTCCTGGCTTTGAATGGGATTATTTTTCATCTAATCTGTATGTATCTTGTATGTGTATCTCTACAAATACATGTATATGTCTGTCTCCCTTTTTCTCTGTTTTTTGTCTCTTTTTGTGTTTTTCTATGTACATATTTGTATATTTCTCTCTATGTATTTACATTTATTTATTAAGATTTGTACTATTCAAAATTATAGTTATATAACATATGGTAATTGGCTCCAGCCCAATGTAATGTGAATTCAAACAGAGACAGATTATTCCCAATAATAGGGACAAAGCTATGCTTAATAAATGCTTGTTAATTGATTGATGATTGATTACTTTTCCTGATTTTATATGATTCATATAGAATGATGGGTAGGGGACAAGTCTGAATTTCAAGAGAATTCAGTCAAGTCCTAACTGACAGTCGTGAAAATATGCTTATTGTCATTTAATTCTCTCAGCCTTTGTTCTTCCATCTGTAAAACAAGGATTATAATACTTTCAGCTATATTTACCTCATGAGGTAGTTGTGAAGAAAGCACCATATAAAAGCAAAGGATTATGATTATTTGTTTTAATACTTAGCAAGTTTTGGCAAATCCTTTGGTTGCATTGTGTATGGAAGAAAAGGCACAATGGTGCCCAAGGAGCATCCTCCAAGCTCTCAGATGAAATTCTGAAGTTGCTTTGTGGTTTACTCCTTTCTTTATCAAAACAGGATTCTGCAATCCAGGATGACACACAGGTGGAGATTTCTTGTATTAATTATTGCTTTTACTCCAGTGATCCGGTTCCTCCCCTTCCCTGGTATATATAATGAGATAAATGATGCAGAGGGCCATCCTTCCTTTTCATTGGACTTTACAAACACATTCCATTTCCTTGGCACATCTAAGTGAGCTCCCCCCCACACACAAAAGGAATAAGATTCTCTAGTGTGATGGACCAGGATTCAGAACACCCGAGTCTTGGACTTGGCTACTGCTAACTGACCAAACACCAACCACAAACACTCTAAGACTATAAGCTGCAGAAGAGCCGTCCATTTTCATTGGTAGAGGCAGTTTCCTCACCAAAAATTCCTGTACTAATGAAGTCACCGATGCAGTCTTTCTCCTTCTCTTCCCTTCAAGACCTTGGATAAGTCGCTCTGACATGCTTAAGTCTGCTCATTTATGGATTGAGGGGGATGGACCTGATGCCTTCAAACTTTGGTCCCTCCCAGCTCGGACAGTTCATCAATCCAGGTGCAGATAAGGGAGAGGTTAGGGGATGGGAAAGACCCCTGGGTTCTTCCTGGAGGGAGAATTTAACCTATTAATTTAGATATTATAGGTGATTAATAGATCCTTGTTGGGTTGAATTGGGGAGCCCAGAATTCTTGTGCCAGTGTAGTAGGAAGGTTGGAGTTGTGGAAGCAAAAAGGAAGCAAAGCAGACAGCTCCTAAGGTGGCAATGAGAGATTCCCCAAGGACGGTCCCTGACGCAGAATCAGGGGTAGCCAGGAGACTTAAGGTAGGGAAATGAAAGGCAGTGCGTGATTGATAAGTGTCCCTGCAGGAGGGAGGAACCAGGCAGCCGTGGCAACCACAGGAGTTGATTAGTGCACTCTCCCTCTGTCTCTCTCTCTCTCTCTCTGTTTCTCTTTCTGTCTCTTTCTCCATCTCTCTCTCCCTATCTCTCCCCCCTCGTCTCTCTTTCTCCATCTCTCCCTCTGTCTCTTTCTCTGTTTCTCTCTCTCCCTATCTCTCTGTTTCTCTGTCTGTCTGTCTCCCCCATACTCCCATGTGTCTTTCTCTCTGTCTCTGTTTCTCTCTGTCTCTCCCTCTCTGTCTGTTTCTCTCTGTCTCTGTCTCTCCTCTCTCTGTCTGTGTGTGTGTGTCTTTCTCTGTCTCTCTCCCCCCATCTCTCTGTCTCTCTCTCAGTTTCTCTGTCTCCCCTACACTCCCATGTGTCCCAATTGTGGGGAGCAGAGGGATTCATAGATGCCTCTGTCTTTCTGTCTCTCTGTCTCTGTTTCTCTGTCTCTCTGTCTCCCCCTCTCTCTGTCTCTGTTTCTCTCTGTCTCTGTCTCTCTCTCCTCTCTCTGTCTCTTTCTGTGTGTGTGTGATTCTCTCTCTCTTTCTCTGTCTCTCCCCCCCCATCTCTCTGTCTCTCTCTCTCTCTCTCTCAGTTTCTCTGTCTGTCTCCCCTACACTCCCATGTGTCCCAGTTGTGGGGAGCA
>JAJPUD010000252.1:534143-566211 GCA_023553655.1 Myrmecobius fasciatus
CCCCCCCCATCTCTCTGTCTCTCTCTCTCTCAGTTTCTCTGTCTGTCTGTCTCCCCTACACTCCCATGTGTCCCAGTTGTGGGGAGCAGGAGTATTCATAGATGTGTCTGTGTTGGTCCAGGGTGCAGATCTGTGATGTCTGAGAGGCATTTCCAGCATTGTCAGTCTGACTCAGATCAGTGGAGATTACTCCTGGTTCCCATTCTCAGAGCAGAGACCCCGGTTCTGGTTTCAGCCACATTTATGGGTGACTTTCTAGGTTTCCTCTTCCTTCATTTTCTCCCCCTCTGTGCCCAGGGCTTGCTTCTTTGGCTGCTATCTCAGGTGGAAGGAGACACAACCGCTGAATGTCCTGGCTAACTAAAAGTGGGAGGATTTCTGTGTGAAACTGTCCTCAATAAGTGTCACCTGTTGTAAATGCTCCCTCTGGAAATCTTTCGGCAAGCCCAGAGAAGCAGGGGTAGGGGACAGAAAGCTGGCATTGACGCCAGAAGAACCTGAGACAAAGTCTTGCCTTTGATATGTGACCTGGTGCTGTGTGACGCATGACCACTGGTGGGCCACTAACTGCACTTTTCTAAGATTATTAAATTGGGGGGAAGCGAAGGGAAGAAAAAAAAGAAATTTACATTATAATTTTACCATACATTAAAAAGAAATGGAGAGTTGTCCAAAGTAGATTTCCATTTTTATGTGCAATCATCTTTTTTATGATCCTATGTTATGGAAATACTTGTTTCGTTCCATAAATTACAAATAAATAAAGACTATAAGTTATAAGTAACTTCTAACTGGCATTCATAGGAGGAGTTCCCTCCTCTGGGAATCATTTTCTCCCTGATGAAACATTAAGTCCAGTCCCTATTTATAATCATGTTGCCTGCCATAGCAATCTCTGTATTTTTTAGAAATATAGCTCATTATCTTGATTTGCCAACAATGTTACTATTCTTTGTTAGGATTCAATCTCTTCTTCCATAAAATAAAGCCAAATAATCTCTAAGATCCCTCCCAAATATGACATTTTAAGGTTCCTTCCCACTCTGTGGGGAGAGATGTGGATTTGGGAATCATTCCTATAGAAGTGAAAGTTGAAGCCAGAAAGCAAATCCGAGAGAGGGGATTGAATAGATTCATTTTTTGAAAGGTGAAAAACTTAAAAGTATTTTTATTTCTATTATTAGTAGGATGAAAAATGCAATGACAGCGGCCTCTATGGAGATGAGCAGAAGAGTATCTTGGGAATTTCACTTTTGGTCCAAGACTCCCCAGGGCTGAAGTTACTATATTTTTAACTAGTCTAACTAACACAGAATAGAGTGTGAGGAAAGGGGGGTGGAGAGGAAGAATATTAAGGGCCAATTTAGAAGAATATGTGTGTGTGTACGTGTTTGTATTTTATTTTAGAAATTTAGAGGTTTCAATGGCATGGAGTCCAATCCCACAATTTTCTAGCTGAGTTGACAAGACCAGAGATATAATCTGCTAACAGTTGCATAGCAAGTAAAAGAACCAGAATTTGGACCTAAGTTTTCTGACTTTACATCAGTGCTCTTTCCATAATTTCTACCTGAGTCTAGATGTCAAAATGGCTTCTTTCAATACAACTGCACCAACTGGCACTGGATTCTATTCTTGAGTATGCACAGAAGATCATTTTCCATTCTACTACTCCCTCTTGTTGTAATTCCCTGTTTTCTATTCAGGAAAGATAACTTATTATATTTTTTGTAACTGGTGAGCAGGCACATTTCAGAAAAAATAAAATTAAAAAAACATTTTAATATTGAACATCAAAGCATATACTATACCATTTTATCAAGGGGATAAAGCTGCAAAATGTTTCTGTATTTTTTTTTACTGAGGCAATTGGGACTAAGTGATTTGCCCAGGGTCACACAGCTAGGGAATGTTAAGTGTCTGAGGCCAGATTTGAACTCAGGTCCTCCTGACTTCAGGGCTGGTACTCTACCTACTGTACCACCTAGCTGCCCCTGCAAAAATCTTTCTAAAAGAAGTCCTTCCTCTAGTTAGAGCTGATGCAGTGAACATAATGCTTATATTCTGCTGGTAGAGAGAAATGAGAATAAAAATGAACAGTTTTTTCCTATTTGCAAGAAGTAGGTTGAATTAATTCATTAGAAGCCAATATTTTTTTTTGTCACTGAACATTAAGGGGTTTCAGTGTCTATTAGGAAAATGAGTTGCTATGTAGAAGTCCATTGGTTTTCAGTAAGTGTTCACATCATTTTCTTCCAGAGGTAACTCAGCCATCATAAAGACTAGAGCAAAGTTTTTGTAACTAGGGTAGTTGTGATAGCTTGAGAAACTCCATATATTTGATATAGTGAAAAAGACAAGGGGGTTGGATTAATTGAATCTGGGTACAAATGTTTTTTTTTGTTTTTTTTTAAATACTTTATAAGTTGTTTTTATGCCACTTTGTTTTTATAAATCATTGTATATCTCCGGGCTTCTTTATCTTCATCTATAAAATAAGTGAACAAGATGATGTCCAAAGTCCCTTCTGAATAGAAATATTATAAGGAGATGACATAGGAAATTAGGAAGAGCATTAGACTTGTAGTTAGGGGACCTGAGTTAGGATCCTGGTTCTTCTACTTCTACCTGGATGATCTTTACTTCTATGGGCCTCAGTTTCCTCATCTGTAAAATGAAAGAGTTACACTCAATAACATCAAAGATCCCTTCTCATTTTAATATTCTAGTGATGTGGCCTAACCTCAACTATTCTATAATGTAGCATGAGCAAGCTGGACTGAATAATCTTTAAAGTTTCTTCTAGCTCTAAATCTAATTATCCTGAACTCCTTTTGGGGGCTCAATGGAGAAAGAGCAGAGCCAAGGAGCACACTGTCTCCTATAGCACATTCAGAAAGTAGGGTAGGTAGACCATACCTGAGAGGACAGCTTTGGGGATAATTGAATAATTCTTTCCAAAAGACCTGCTTATATTATCATACCTCCCACTCATGAGTAATCACCACAGTAACCAAGCTAGAATATAATGGAAAATACCAACAGCTGCATCTCAAATCAATTCCTGAATGTCAGAATCAAGATCAGGAAAGCGAAATTGGAATTTTATTTTTCCTTCAAGCCTGAACATGTCTAGAAATGATAATAACTAAGTAGTTGGATTTCGGATATCTCTACCTGATTGGCTAAAGTAAAAAATAGCTGAATCAGACCACATTTATCCAATACTATTTAATTTAAGTCACTAAAGTAGCTTGTTCCACATAACAGCCTTATAATTATTTTAAGGTGCTGCACCCTTGCCTTGCTCTATCTTGACAGAAAAAATTTGAACTAGAACTAAGGTGGGGTATGTGGGACTTTGTCCAGGTGATATGGGATGAGAGACACACACTTCTCTAAAAGGGCTTCTTCTTCGACAATCATCTGTCTCTGAACTTCCAAGAGTTCTATTAGCCCTTGCCTTCATGGAAATTAGAAGGAAGGTGGATTCCAGAAAAGATCGAGATAACAAGATGATGACAGATCAGCAGAGATTGAGAGTGTTCTCCTGGCACTACTGCATCAGAATATAATCCTATAGGGCTATGGGGCTATGAGACATAATGTCAGAAAGGAGAGGCATGGAACAGGTATCTCCTCTCCTACCAAAACTATGGTGGTCTTCCTCAAATGTATTTGCCCCAGACACTGGTACTCCTAATTTCAGTCCTACTTATCCAGTGATCTCCACTTGACTATATATCTGTCACTGAAGAGCATTAATTATTTCTCTCACAGCTTTTCAAGAGGAATAACATTCTAATTATTTTAAAAATGGCCTCCATTAAAAATACATAAGAAAGGAAATAAGAATCAAGTACCTCTATGCTAGGCACTGTGCTAAGTTCTTTATAAATCTCTCATTTGATCTTCACAACAATTCTGGGAGGGTGCTATTATTGTCCCCATTTTACAGTTTAAGAGACTGAGGCAGACATAGGTTAAGTAATTTACTCAGAGTTTCACAACTAGTGCTAGTGCATTCACTAATGTCTGAGACATTTTCTGCTATGTCACCTTGATGCCTTTGATTTCTCTTCCTACATAGAAAAGAGAGGGAATGAAATTGATCAGCTTTCTTTAATAGAAATGAGAGGGAATGAAATTGATCGGCCTTCTTTATATTCCCTATACATAATTCTATATCATGAACTCGAGTTTAAATTTTCATGGTTTAAAATGTTGTTGATGATTCTTCATTCATTAATTCAACAGAGATTGGTTCAGAGCTTGCTATGGGCAAGGTTCTGTGGGAGGATGTGAGCCAGCACATGTGAAAGCAAAAAAAGACCTAGTTTTCTTACCCATAAAGAGCTTCCACTTCATTGAAGATGACACATAGAAAGAAAAATGTGAAAGTGCAGTAAGAAAAGTAGAAAGCCCAGTGGAATTCAGAGAAGGAAAATTAGATTGAAGTAGCTTGTATTCATTCATTCAACAAACATTTAAGAAGCAACATTTAAGAAGCAACTGCTGTGTACAGAGGGCTCTATTAGAAGTATGTATATGTGTATGAGAGATATAAATTAAAGATAAAGATTTTACCCTCAAAAAACTTGCAGTCTAGTAGAAGCATTTGGGCTGGTTCTTAAAATGTGGGAGGGACTTAGAGCTATGAAGGAGTAACTCCAGCTGAAGGAGGCATAAGTAGCACAAGACACAATGGAGAGGTATATTTGGGGGAAATAAGTCATGCAGTTTACTTGGAGAATAAAGTGAATAAAAGGGAGTTGTAGGAAATAAGAATGGAAAAATAAGTGGCCACGGGGCAGCTAGGTGGGGCAGTGGATAGAGCACCAGCCCTGAAGTCAGGAGGACCTGCGTTCAAATTTGGTCTCAGACACTTAACATTCCCTAGCTGTGTGACCCTGGGCAAGTCACTTAACCTCAATTGCCTAAGCAAAAAAAAAAAAAAAAAAAGTGGCCACCTTGTAGGATACTGAATACCAATCTAAGGCATGTGGACTTTTTCAGTAGGTAATGGGAAGTCACGGAAGTACTTTTGAGCAAAGTGGTGATTTGAGAAGATAAATCCACTAGCATGTAGGATAAATTAGCAAGGTAGAAACAATTTGGAGGCTATTATAAGAGATCACGTGCAAAGTCAAGAAGGATAATTAATGCGGCAACAGTGAGAAGAGTAAGAAGGAGATAAAGTTGAGAAACATTTTCTTTCCTGTGAATGGAAATGGAAACATTCCTATCCTTTAATTCCCTACTAAATAAAGCTACATAAATACAAAAAAAAAATGTGGGTAAGAAGAGTGGCTGGACTGGAGATTTCACTGGTATATAGAAGGAAATACCCTCTCTTTCAATGTAGATTAGCACATTTTCTATAACTACTAATCTTAGCTGTCTAGATTATTTATCTGTCTATCTATCTATCTATCTATCTATCTATCTATCTATCTATCTATCTATCTATCTTATGTATATATATATATATATACACAGACAAACATTCACACACATATGTGTGTGTATCAGAAGAGCAATAAAAATGTATGATACTTTTTTTTTAAATGAAAAAGTCAAGTTTTTGTGCATCTTTTATGTATCCCTGTATCTTTAGTCCTGCCCATTCAATTGCTTTGGAGGACCCAAAGAGAATCCCAAAAAGAAGCTTTTTTTTAGTTTATAGACAAAATGCTGGGAAACAACTTAAATTAGAGATTTTGGTTGATTTAAAAAATGAGAAATATATTTACTAGAATTTGAAACCGCTTTTTTAATGCATAGTATTTCAAATAATTAAAGAATCAACATCCAAAGAATGCACCTGCAACATTCAATGCAATTTCATAAAAAATTTGTAGATGTAGCAGGTCAATAAATTGGATATGCAATTAAAAAAACAAATATGCAATTAAAAAACAAATTTAAAATCCTCAATTAACAAGAGAGGAAACAGAAGATCTAACTAAAACTAACTTAGATAAACAAAAAAAAAATGAGTTTCCTATGAGAAAAGCATCAAGGCCGGGTATTTATCAGAAGTGAATTCTGACAAATATTTAAAGATCAACTAATTCCAATATTAAATAAATTATTTGGACTAATAGTCAAAGGAGAAGTTCTATTGAATTCCTTTAATGAAACAAATAAGGTGCTGATAACTAAACCAGGAAGAGCGAAAGCAGAGAAATAAACTTATGACCAATTTCATTATGAATATGGATGAAAAAATCTTAAATAAAATACTAGCTAAGAGACTATAACAACATATTGCAAAGTTTATACATTGTGATCAAAAGGCATTTATATTAGGAATGCAGGGATGGTTTAATATAAGGAAAACTATTAGCATAATTGATTGTATCAATAACAAAAGTAACAAAATCATAATTATAATAATAAATGCAGAATTTGTTTTTACAAAATACAACACTCATTCCTACTAAGAAAAAAAACTTGAAAGCATAGATGTAAATGGATTTTTCCTTAAAATTATAAGAAGCATCTACCTAAAACCATAATTAGAATCCAGTGGCAAGACAGGTCAAGATGACTAGGTATGGCCCCCATACAATGGAGTGGGGAAGGCTTAAAGGAAAGAGACCAACCAGATGGTTATGGTAATAGTTTAGACATATGGTGATGAGGACTGAAACCCGAAGTAAGCATACGCAACATATGTTATAAAGTGAAATATAACAGGTATTGGATATAAGGAGATAAGAGAGAGTGAGCTGGGATGATTGAGAATATAGTATCCTCAATAGTAACAGGCACTTTATAAACAAGTTTGCACTTTTTTTAATACCTATGGAAACTTGGAGAATTCACTTAATCTCAATTGTCCTTGGTTTAAAATGTTTAACCAGATATTGAGAAGATAGTGGTATCCTCAATAGTAACAGACACTTCATAAACAAGTTTGCACTCTTATTAATACTTTTGGAAATTTAATCTCAGTTGTTCTTGGATTAAAATGTTTAACTAGATATCTAAATGTATCCAAGATAAATCTAACTCTAGATATCTTAGGAGAGTAATATCTGGAAGTCTATGTTGTAAAGAATCTTTAGCATTTTCCTGCTTGATTCAATGCCAATGAACTGAATTGTGTTTTGGTATTCACCAACACTAAAAACTATTGAGTTCTTCTCTGCAAACTATTTGATAAAAATCATTGGAAAAAATGAAAAGCAGTTTGGCAGAAACTAGTATGGACTATTATCTGATGCTATTCTGTGTTCTTAAGCATTTATGAACACCTACTATATACAAGATACTATACTAAGATCCAGATAAGATATAAAGATGGAAAGCAATTTGGTCCAAGCCTTCGAGGATCTTCCAGCTAAAGTAGGGGCATTGTGCAAGAAATACAAACACTGAAGATAAAAGTCAGGATGTAATAGGGGTCTGGAAAGCATCAAAGGAAAAAGGATAATAGTTAGGTTGGGAAGTATTCCTCTGAGCTAGAGGGAATCACTTAAGAGTTCCTGGAGCAGGTGGTGCCCTGAGTAGGACCTGAAGGAAGAGATTTCATTACTCGGTGATAAGGAAGGAGTGCCTTGAGGAACAATATGTGGAAGTGCACAGGTGTGGGACAGCACAGAATCAACTGTGTCAGCATTATTGATGAATTTTTAGGCTGGGTTAATGTATGAGAGTGAAAAGGGTCAGGAAAAAAGAAGACTGGCATTAAAGTGGCCAGTGTTTCTTTTGAAGAACTTTGAATTTAAATGATCATCATTTCCAAACCTCCATTTCTCACCATCTCACTTTATTGTCCTAGAGTCCCTGTATTTGTGAGAAAATACCTTGCTCTCTTTTCTGTACCAAAGCCCTTGCTTTTTTTTTTTTTCAGTTCCAAATTACTATAGTGCAAAAACTGGCTGAAAAGTTATTAAAACTGAATCTATCCGAGGACATAGAACAAGATCAAAGCCATGGATAACCTAGCATTCGTGGCTCCAGGAAAAGAAAAAAAAATCATCTGTGAGGGAATGGTATTAGCCAATTTGGATGGAAATTTACTGTTGTTACAGTATAAATGTAGTTCAGTAGATTGAGCTTCTCAGAGGCTTTTCTTCCCTTCTAGAACTTGCTTGGAGTATTAGGTCTGAATTATCTAGGTTAATCAGTATACATGATTAACTGCCAGATTTTCAAGCCATCCTTAAAAACAAGAGTTCTTAATTTAGAATCTCTGAAGTTTTAAAAAAATCTTTTGGTAACTTTATTTCAATATAATTGGTTTCCATTGTAATTCTATGTATTTTATCTTTTGTAGTTAAAAAAATTGTTTTGAGAAAGAGTCCTTGGGTTTCATCAGTCTGACAAAGGGGTCTAGGTCACAAAAAGGATGCCTATTAGAACTTAATTAAATATTAGTGATACTACAGTATCCTATATTTTAAAACAATTCTTCTAGAGTAAAATCAAAAGAAATAAATACTTACAAATTTCTCAGTAAATCTTTACTGTTATATGTCATATTTAATCTCTTATGTCATCTCATCCCTAATTAGAAAAGCACTTTTTAATCTTGCTCTGAATCCCTTTCTTGGATCCTCTGCTACATAAAGCTCATAAACCTGAGACCATTTTTCTTTTGTTAAAACCTTTTCAACTGCCAGCTTTAGCAAGACTTGTCTGATTGATTGACATGGATTTTACTGCTCAACTACCAGCTTCTCAAAAAAAAATTTAAAACTATTTTTCTATTTTTTTCTCCCTTTCTCACTTAGCTGGAAAGGAATTATGGTCTCACTTTGAAATCTCTTCTAAGTGAAGTTCATATTGATGCTTACTTTCTGCTAGCCTCAGGGGAGATTTTTGTTTTTTGTTTGTTTGTTTTGCAATGTCTGATCAGCTATCTCAGGTTCAAATGCTCCAACATTTCTTCTTTCAAAATGTCAAAAGAAAGCAAGACTGCAATTACAGTGTTGTACCAACAACATAAAACTCATCCCGCCATCTCTCTTCAGTCAGAAGGGAGTCATTTTTAACACACTTAGAAGTCATAAACTTTTCCCCTCTGAATTAGACTTTCCAAAGATAGTTTGGATAAGGATTACATGTATTTCAATATAATGGCTCCCTGAGTAATGATTCTTGTAGCCCACAACATCTTATACTTTACTTCTTAAAGAGATCCCCAGAACTGATTTCTAAAAGAATTTGTATCTTTTACCACAAAACATGACATTTTGAGCATATGGAAGAAAAAATATCACAAAATAGCAAATGAGTCATGGAAGAAGCAGGTATAATTGGAAAAGTAATGAAAGATTCAAGAAAGGAAAATATTCATTGTCTCTTGGTAGTCAGACACCCGTGGAATGCGATCAGCATTTCAGTTCAATTAATCAATTGAACATTTGTGTCTGTCATAGACACTTTTATTTATAAAAGTTTTAGGCACTCTTATAACCATATACTTTTGTGGTACTGGAAGAAATCATGAACAAATGTGTTCCCTGTTCTCAAAGATTTAGGAAGGTCTTCAGAGAAGTAGGTCTAGCAGCTATTAGAAATGAAGGCCAGACAGCCCTTTTTGTAGTGGCTAGAAACTGGAAATTGAATAGATGCCCTTCAATTGGAGAATGGCTGAATAAATTATGGTATATGAATATTATGGAATATTATTGTTCCGTCAGAAATGACCAGCAAGATGATTTCAGAGAGGTCTGGAGAGATTTACATGAACTGATGCTGAGTGAAATGAGCAGAACCAGGAGATCATTATACACGGCAACAACAGTACTATATGACAATTAATTCTGATGGACATGGCTCTCTTCAACAATGATATGTTTCAAACCACCTCCAATTGTTCACTGAAGAAAGCCATATACACCCAGAGAGAGGAATGCGAAATGTGGACCACAACATAACATTCTCATACTCCTTGATTGATGTTTGCTTACATTGTGTTTCCTTTATCTGATATATCGTTTGTGTAGATAAGATTTTTCTTGCACAACAATGATAAGTTTGGAAATATGTATACATATATTCGATTTGCCAATATTTTAACATAATTAACATGTAGTGGATATCCTGCCATCTAGGGAAGGGGTGGGGAAGTTGGGGGGAAAAATTTGTAACAGAAAGCTATGTAAGGGTTATTGTTGAAGAATTACCCACACATATGTTATGCAAATAAAATAAAATTTAAAAAAAAAAAGAAATGAAGGCCAGAAGTTGTATCAAAAGAGAGATTACATGTATACATATATACATTCAAGAAACATAGGTATGCACACAAAAATGGTCCCTTGCACCTAGTAGATACTAAATTTATTGTATTATGTTTGCTAAATAAAATTTAAATGAACTGATTTGAGGAAGTGTCCATAGTTATAAAATCACATATGCTTGAAATATTAAAAAGTCTAAGCAGGGGCTCTTGTTCTTGTGTTCATCAACTTTTTTTAAATTAATAACTGCACTTTGATAAAATTGGTTTCCTGTGTACTAGATTGGCAATCCTATCTAGTTTACCTTATGTATCTAAAAACATGCATTCGAGTCAGACTGCCAAAAGAGTGTTTTTGGCTAAATTTAAACTTGGGCCTTCCAGACTCCAGGCCTGGTACTCTGGCAAAGTATATAAAACAAGTTAAGAACTTTAGAGGGAATATTGAGGAGCAATGGATGGAAGTTGAAGATGTAAAGATATTGATGTGACTTTTATTTGAGGTTTTAGGCTGAGGCTGGATGACAATTTGTTGGGGATGTTATAGGAAAGCTTGTCAGATACAGGTGACCAATTCTGGAAGGGCTACAGAAACAGATTTCAGAGAAGATGGAGTGAACAAAGGCTTCCTAGGATGGGAGGATTTAAATTGGGCTTTGAAGGATGGGTAAGATTGTATTAAGCTGAGAAGAGGCTGGGTGGAAGATATTGCTGGCATGAAATAAGAAGGCAGCTGTGTTCATTTGAATGAGTTCCAAGGAGGGAGAATACTGTAAGCAAGGTATGGAAAAGGTAAAGCAGAGGATGTTTTCTAGGGATGGTAAAAAAAAAAATTAGTGAGGCTGATTCCCTGGAGGATTTGGGTAGGAGGATAAAATGTGATATATTTCACTTGGTAGGTTGGAATCAGATTGCAGAGTGCCTCAGATTCCTTGATTCTACATTTTCTTCCCAAGTTTGTACTTTGTGTTGTAGTTAGGGAGAAGGGTTTTGAGAAGGAATGAATGATACAATGAAAATAGCATTTGAGTCCGATTAATTTTGACAGCAGCATTTATGATGATTGGTAAGGGAAGACAATACAAATGAAATAAAATAAATAAAGTAAATGTTGAAATGAAAGGAGCAACTATATCAAGAATTTTCTGTAACAGCTGAGGACAAATACTAGTAACAGTGAGAATGATAAGGAAGACATGAGATGCAAAAAACACTGAACTTCCTTATTTCAGTTGAGGTCACCTTGATCCTTCTCAGGTCTCATTGAATTCTGTGCCCTTGGAGTTATTCATGATTCCTCTTACTCCACCTAAGACTTTCAGATTCTACTGTCTCCACAACCTTTCTTACTTCCTTCTCTCTCCTCCTAGACTCTTTATTATAATGAAGTCTCACATCAACTTGCACGTGGACTACGAGATAGCTGTCTAACTTTTCTCCTGGCTTCTAATCTCTTTCCTATATGATCTATGTCCTAAAGCATAGATGTGACCATGTTACCCTCCTCACTAATCTTCGGCAACTCTCTATTCCCTCTAGGATAAAATATCAATTTCACAACAACCTTGGGAGATAGATGCAATTACAAAACAATTATAATAGCATTTTATTTTAAAAAATACATGCAAAGATAGTTTTCAATATCCATCTTTGCAAAACCTTGTGTTCCAAATTTTTCTCCTTCTCTCCCCTCCTCTAGACATCAAGTAATTCAATATAGGTTACACATGTGCAATTCTTCTAAATATATATATATATATATATATACATATATACATATAATGCTACACAAGAAAAATCAGATCAAAAGGGAAAAATGAGAATGAAAAAAATGAGAAAACAAGCAAACAACAACAAAGGTAATAATCCTATGTTGTGATCCACACTGAGTCTCCATGGTTCTCTCTTTGGAAGTGTGTGGTTCTTTCCATTACAAGACTATAGGAAGGAATTGCCTTGAATCACCTCATTGTTGAAAAGAGTCAAGTGGTATGTGTAATTTTTATTGCCATTTTGCAGAGAAGGAAACAGAGGCAGAGAGGTTAAGTGAATTGCCCCGATGTACACAGCTAGTAAGTATCTGAGGCTAGATTTTAATTCAGGTCTTTTTGATTTTCTGACTATCCATTGTATTGCAAATTGCCAAATACTACAGTAAGCAATACATTCTCAGTTTGGGGACTACATCAAAATAATTAATTACTTAGGACCCTGTGGTATTTAGTCTATGTATTTAGTCTCCCAGTGTCATTCTTAACACCTTCCAATTCCTAGTCCTTTTTCTCCAAGATTGAGAGCTTGGCTGATTAAAGTTACTTTCTTTCCAATTACCTTTTCTTTTTTAAACCAAACAAAAAGTTAAGTTTTCACCTCTCTACCTCTCCCATACCTAAGGATGTAGTTTTCCAATCATCTGGACAGCCCCAGAAGGACAATAAAAAGCAGATCATGAATATTCAAATTTAGGCCCACAAGTCGCATTTTGAGAATTATTTTTCACAAGACCCCAGTTTCTTTTTAGGCCCTTTGGATTGTATATTTAGGACAAGTGCTGCTTTTGCACTATAAACTCAAGCCCAAATTGGCCTTATCTAGAAAATGATGAAACTGAACTTGAAAATGTCTAAGGTCCATTCTGGTTCCAAATCCTGTGAGTAGAGATTAGACAGGTGCTTTTCCTTTCAATGAGAGATGATTTTAGGATAAGGTCTATTTTTAAAGCAACTTACATGGATTAATATGGGGTTTTGTTGTTATTGTTACTGCTAAAAGGAGTTTACATACTTTCTCTTCATCAAAGCAATGGAATTTCTACAAAGATCATATTTATTGAACATTCATTTCTCATAAATACTCTATTGTCAAGTTTTCAATCCTTCCCTTTCCAATTCTTTTTTTCAAGCTACCCTTTATCTTTTCAGCTGTTTTTTTATACTCTCATATGTTTACAGGTCTCATCATTTCTACTACTCTTTTTTATTGCAAAATGGTGAGTTTTATTTTTTGGGGGGATTTGGTCTTTATTTATGATTTATTGTTATAAAAAACTCTTTTTGCCAACACAAATCTGCAACTGTTTTTCTATTTATAATCAAAGTATGTGATTGGGTCTTGAGAGATTAATTGACTTTCCCAGGATCATATAGCCTCAATCTAGGTTTTCTTGATTTCAAGGTCAGCTCTCTATTTATTACATCATGCTATCTCTCTTCCCTTTATTTTAACACTTTGATGGATCACAGATCTCCTTGGTATGGATAAAACTTAGAGAGTAAGGGGGACAGGACCAATGCCATTCACATCTGGATAATGGCCAGAATGATCCATTTTCAAAAAACCAATTCCCAATCTTATTTATGTCTCCAAAGAGATCTGGTAAGTTACCCTTCCATTTAGCTGCCTCTTTTAGTGTCTTCTGCTTTCCTTTTTATGAAGAATGTCGATACAGATGTGGTTCAGTTCCTTTAATAGTGTGTCCATTTATTAGAAAAACATGGTATAAGAAAGAGCTGGTAAAATAGAGAATTGGGTCATAGTGGCAAACAAGGTAAAGTGTTATGAGATGTATATGGTCTTTTCATCATAGTGATAATCTTAAACTCTATTAAAATTCTCTAAGAAGTATTGAAGAATAGAGCCGAGGTTTATGATGTTTGTCCATTTCTTATTTTTCAGAGGCAATGGCGGCTGCTCGTTTAAATAACTCAGATTGGAACTGCTGGAAATGCATAGTATTTTCCTTCTTAACTTTATCTTCCTTCTAATTTTGCTTTAGTTTGACCTTTGCTCTAAGTAGTTGGTGATCTAAGTTCACAGAATTGATTCTGAAATGATTGGTAGGTTGGAATGGTTGTTTCTTGTCTGTTAAGATTTAGTCTTGCTTTTTTGTGCTGTTATTATGTACTTATATTTTTTATCTCTTTTTGAGGAAAATATTCAAAATATTCAAAGCTGAAAACCTTATCTCTAATATTCTAGTTTTTTCTTTTTACTCTGTTCATATCTAATTTTACCCCCATAGTCCTTATGAATTAGTTCCAAAAGCTTTTGGCTATTAAAATTTTTGAGACCAAGTACTGCTCACTTCTGTTTCCTTCCTTTTCTAGGAGAGATGTTGCATATATACACATATTTATGCATATATATGCACATACACATGCATATGCAGAAATTTCCTTCAGGAACTTGTTTGATTATTGGACAAAGATGGTACAAGAAAGGTCTGGTAAAGTGCGAAATCACTCATTTCTCAAAAAATTCTAATTTTCTTAGTTCTACCTTTGAACTTTCCCCCTTTTAAAAAAGAATATAATTTGTAAATTATATATAAGGAAAATAACATATTTATTGATGCTGTTTGTTTTTACATTAATAATATAATAATGAGAGCTAATATGTATATAATGCTTACAATTTGGCAGGTACCGTGTTAAGTGCTTTACAATTATCTCACTTGCTCCTTCAAACAATTTAGGGAGGCAAATATTATGATTTGGTTATCTCCACTTTACAGATGAGAAAACTGAGGCAGACGGGACAAGTGACTTGCCTAGGATCTGAAGTTGGATTTATATTCAAGTCTTCCTGATTACCCACTGGATCACTCATACTTATATTTATTTCTGAATAAATCCCTCCCTTCAACAAAATGATGACATTGTTACATTGCTTGTGAGAAAACCAAAAAGAGAAAAAAAGTTGTTTATCAAAACTGACCTACCCATAGACTATGTCTCACAATGTGTATGACACTTCACACCTATAGTCCATCACCCATGCAAGGAAGGGAATAACTGTTCTCAACTCTTTTCTTAAGCTTGACTTAATCCTAGATATTGCTTTTGATTTGCACTAATTCTTGGCCAGGCCCCTTCATCTCAGCTTCTCAGAGCTCTTTCAATATGGCAAGACATCCATCATCCTTTTGTCTACTAAAGATGGGAATGAATCTACAGTAAGGTGTTTGGTCATTGTAATCAGAGAGCCCTTCCCAGGGGTTAACCAACCAGGTAACTTTACACACATTGTTTTATTTTATTTTCACAACAATCCTGGAAAGAAGAGATTGTTAACATCTTCATTTTACAAATAAGGAAACTGAGAAAGTTAAACACACAGCCACTAAGTGTTCCAGAAAATATTTAATTTCAGGTCTCTCTAGTCAGCCAATAATTACTTAATTAAGCACTTACTATATGTCAAGCAACAACAAAGTCAAGAAAGAAAAAAAAGCATCACACTAGTGATGGAAACAAAGTCAAAGAAAGGACTCCTCTCTGTGAGCTTATGATCTAAATCGGAGACAACACGGAGAGTGTCCAAGATACAGACCAGATGGCAAGTAGCCTCGGAGGGAACCATGTGCCTCTTGTTGAGTAGAAAGGAGAATTGCCCAAGCACTTCTTACCTGACAGACAGGCAGTGGCTGGGGGCTTCAGGGGCAGGCCGGCCACCGGCAGCATCAGGAAACCCTGCTCTATTTTTCAGACGTTGCTTTAGTCAGTGATGCTCTTGTCAATATTTACTGAATCTCCCAGAGAAGCTTCTATAGGTATTTCCTCAGGAGGGCCTCTGGACCCAGCAGGGATTTCTCTAAGAGCCCCAGGAGGGATTTGCTTGCTCGCTGCCGCTGTTTTGCAGAAGAGAGAGAACAGCTTCGTTTCCCAGGAAGACAAGAGATGCTGCCTTAGAGATAAGGAGGATGGAGCTGGGGTGAGAGAAGGAGGATGGAGCTGGGTGAGGGGAAAGGGCTGACTTTGCCCTCAGACTTGCTGGGTGCAACTGAGTCACTCGTTTCCTGTTCGGTCTCATTTTCTCCATCTATAAAAATGTTTTCAATTCTGAAGGTATGTGAATCACAATGGAACAATTCTTGATCCCCAGACTGTCTGAGTAATAAGATGTACCAGGAAATCCAATTCATTGATTGGATCTGGAGTCTGTAGATACATTTCTGACCTCTGTGAACTCAGATGGGGAAAAAAAATTCAAATTTTTCCTTTGTAATCCTATGTATTTTATGCATTTAAAAGCCTTTACTTTTACCAGATTGCCAAAGAAGTCCAAAATACCAATGAAGTTAACTTAACCCTTGATGCTTCATTCAGCATGCTGAGTGTCATACTGAATAGAATTTATTTTTTTAAATTTAAATTATTTTATTTTTACTATACGTAAATTTTTAAAATTTTATTTTGGCTGAGGCAATTCAGATTAAGTGACTTGTCCAGGGTCACATAGCCAGGAAGTGTTGAAATGTGAACTCAGGTCCTCCTGACTTCAGGGCTGGTGCTCTATCCACTGCACCACCTAGGTGCCCCTAGAGTTAATTTTATGATCCACTCCACTGAACTACTTGCTGTTCCTCACGCATTTCTCTATGCCTTTGCTCTGGCTGGCTTCAGGCCTTAGAATATCTCCCTACCCATCTCCACCCATTCTTTTCCTGGCTTTCTTCAAGACTCAGGTCAAATTTTTCAATCAGAAGTAATTCTAGAGCTCACCATCTGCTGATGCTTTCTCTGAGATCACCTATTATTCTGTTATTTACCTATTTATGTGTTTACCTAGTTATTTATGTGTTTTTTCTCCCAGTAAAGTGACTTTTTTTGGAATCATCAGAGCTTAGCACTTGGTGCAGGGGATAGAGTGATGAGTTTGTAGTTAAGAAGGTAAATTCAAACTCAACTCCAGACACTTATTAACTATGTGACTCTAGGAAAATTATTTAACCTTAGATTGCCTCAGTTTCTACATCTATAAAATGGGGATTAAAAATAGAATTTACTTCCCTATGTTCTTGTAGGAATCAAATGAGATAACAATAATAAAGTGCTTAATATAAATGCTTGGAACAAAGTGTTATATATTAGCTATTTATGATTGCTATTTTAAAAATTTTTATTTATTCTATTTTTAAATTTGTGGAATAAAACAAAACTTTCCACAACATAGTATATTAAAAAATAGGGAATGAAGGACTCCTACCAAATTCCTTTTATGACACAGACATGGTAGTGATAACTAAACCAGGGAAAACAAAAACAGAGAAAGAAAACCATAGACCAATCTCCCTAATGAATATTGATGCAAAAATATTAAATAAAATATTAGCAAAGAGATTACAGAAAATCATTCCCAGGATAATACACCATGACCAAGTAGGATTTATACCAGGAATTCAGGGATGGTACAATATTAGGAAAACTATTAGCATAATTGACTATATCAATAACCAAATTAACAAAAAAACATGATTATCTCAGTAGAGGCAGAAAAAGCATTTGATAAAATCCAACATCCATTTCTACTAAAAACACTTAGAGAGTATAGGAATAAATAGACTTTTCCTTAAAATAGTCAGTAGCATCTATTTAAAATCATCAGCTAGCATCATATATAATAGGGATAAACTGCAACCATTCCCAATAAGATCAGGGGTGAAACAAGGTTGCCCACTATCACCTTTACTATTCAATATTGTATTAGAAATGCTAGCCTTCGCAATAAGACAAGAAACAGAGATTAAAGAAATTAGAATAGGTCATGAGGAAACCAAATTATCACTCTTTGCAGATGTTTTGATGATATACTTAGAAAATCCTAGAGAATCAACTAAAAAATTATTAGAAATAATCCACAACTTTATCAAAGTTGCAGGATACAAAATAAATCCACAGAAATCATTAGCATTTTATATATTACCAACAAAGTTCAACAGCAAGAGATTCAAAGAGAAATTCCATTCAGAATAACTGTCGATAATATAAAATATTTGGGAGTCTACCTGCCAAGGCAAAGTCAGGAACTGTATGAACACAATTACATAATACTTTCCACACAAATAAAGTCAGATCTACAATTGGAAAAATATCAAGTGCTCTTGGGTAGGCCAAGCAAATATAATAATGACAATACTACTTAAATTAATCTACTTATTTAGTGCCATACCATCAAACTCCCAAGAAATTATTTTACAGGCCTAGAAAAAATAATAATAACATCTAGAAGAACAAAAGGTCAAGAATCTCAAGGGAATTAATGAATAAAAAATGCCAATGAAGATGGCCTAGCTGCGCCAGATCTAAAACCCTATTATAAAGCAGTGGTCATCAAAACCATTTGATACTGGTTAAGAAACAGAGTAATACATCAGTGGAATAGGTTAGGATCATAGGACAAAATAGTAACTATATCAATATAGTATTTGACAAACCCAAAGACCCCAGCTTTTGGGATAAGAACCCACTATTTGACAAAAACTGCTGGGAAAATTGGAAACTAGTATGGAAGAAATTAGGGCTTGACCTACACCTAACACCACATACCAAGATAATACCTAAATGGGTTCATGATTTATATATAAAGAATGATATTATAAACAAATTAGAACAATGTAGGATGGTTTACCTCTCAGATCTGTGGAGGAGGAAGGAATTTATGACCAAAGAAGAACTAGAGATCATCATTATTAATCACAAAATAGATAATTTTGATTACATTAAGTTAAATAGTTTTTGTACAAACAAAACTAATGCAGACAAGATTAGAAGGAAAACAATAAACTGGGAAAACATTTTTACATTAAAAGGTTCTGATAAAGGCCTCATTTCTAAAATACATAGAGAATTAACTCACATTTATAAGAATTCAATCCATTCTCAACTGATAAATGGTCAAAGGATATGAACAGACAATTTTCAGATGATGAAATTAAAACTATTTCTAGTCATGTGAAAAGGTTCTCCAAATTACTATTGATCAGAGAAATGCAACTTAAGACAACTCTGAGGTACCACTACACACCTGTCAGATTGGCTAAGATGACAGGAAAAGATAACGATGAATGTTGGAGGGGATGTGGGAGGGCTGGGACACTGATACATTGTTGGTGGAACTGTGAACGGATCCAACCATTCTGGAGAGCAATTTGGAGCTATGCTCAAAAAGTTGTCAAACTGTGCATACCCTTTGACCCAGCAGTGTTTCTATTGGGCTTATATCCCAAAGAGATCTTAAAGGAAGGAAAGGGCCCCACATGTGGAAGAATGTTTGTGGCAGCCCTTTTTGTAGTGGCAAGAAACTGGAAACTGAATATATGCCCATCAATTGGAGAATGGCTGAACAAATTATGGTATATGAATGTCATGAAATATTATTGTTCTGTATGAAACAACAAGCAGGATGATTTCATAGAGGCCTGGAGAGACTTGCATGAACTGATGCTGAGAGAAATGAGCAGAACCAGGAGATCATTATACACGGCAACAACAAGACTATATGATGATCAGTTCTGATTGACATGGTTCTCTTCAACAATGAAGAAAGCCATATACATCCAAGGAGAGGGTTTCATTTCAATGCTTTCTGTGAATATTTGCTTGCATTTTGTTTTCCTTCTTAGGTTTTTTTTTCTTTCTAGATCTGATTTTTCTTGTACTGCAAGATAACTGTATAGATATGTATACATATATTGGATTTACCATATATTTTAACATATTTAACATATATTATACTACCTGCCATCTGGGGAGGTGGGAGGGGGAAGGAGGGAAAAATTTGGAACAGAAAGTTTTGCAAAGGTCAATGTAGAAAAATTTCTCCTATATTCTGTAAATAAAAAGCTTTAATAAACTGAAAAGAAATTAAAATTAAAAAAATTACTGTATATGAAATTGTAAATCTATTATATACAATTCATTATTCCTTTTAAGTATATAAAAGTTACATAAATTTCTTTTTTTCTTCTCTTCCCCCAACTTAGAGATGGCTACCATTAGACACAAATATTTACATATGCAAAATCATTTTATACATACTTCTATTTATCTATTATCTATTTATTTATTCCTTCTCTGGATACAGCTCTTCATATATTCTTTGTAGTTAAGTTGGGTATTTATAATAGTCAAAAGAACTTATTCACTCAAAGGTTTTCTTAAACAGTATTGCTGTTACTGTGTACAACATTGTCTTGTTTTGCTCATTTTGTTCATTATTTTGTGCAACTTTATCCATGTTTTTCTAAGATTCTTGAGCTCATCATTTCCTATAACACAGTGGTATTCCACCAAAATGGTAAACCATAACTCATTCAGCCATTTCCCCATTGACAAGCACCCTTCAATTTCCAGTTCTTTGCTTCCACAAAGAAAGCTTCTACAAGTACTTTAGAACATACAGGTTCTTTCCTTTTCCCCCTAATCATCTTTAAAAAGACCCATTAGAGATATTATTGGGTCATATTATGATTGTTGTTAATAATTATTATTATTATTCAGTGCCTAATGCAATAAGTCTTAATACATATTTGCTGAATAACTGACTTGGAATCAGGAAGGCCTGAGATCAAACTCTGGCCTTTCTAAGTGGGTGAATCCAAGCAAGTCTTCCAATATCCCTTAGTCTCAGTTTCCTCATCTACAAGATGGGGATAATATCAGTATTTCCCAGGGTTATTGTGAGGACCAAATGAGATAATATATCTACAGATATCTGCAAATCATAAAGCATATTACTAGTTGCCATTATTAGTATTAGCATTTTGTGATATTTTAAAAGATGTCCCATATTCCATATAGTATCTGTTGGGTTAAAGAAATTAATACATTAAGTGCAATCTTAATTACATTCCTTTTGCCATTGTTTGTACCAGAGTGTCTGGGACATAGTAAGCACTTAATGAAGATTTGGTGATTTTTGTGATTTATGTTTGATTATATATTATCTGGAAAATGATCAGACTCCTTCAAAATCCTGGTAAAATAGGTAGTGTTGGTGAGTGAGAATACCAAAATTGTATTCAGTTGGAGGCAGACTCTTCAACTTAAAGGCAGGAGCTCTCCCCATTCTCCCCTTTCTTCCAACTCTTCTCACTACATCAGGCTAACACTTAAAGATGGCATCTCTTTTCACCATTGTCTGCCTGGGAAATGAAGCTTTCAACCATTTCAAACCATCTTCCCAAAATACACTCCTAAGTACAAAATACTTCCCATTTTTCCCAATCCATCCACTCATCCAAAAACTTTTATCAAGTGCCTAATACATGGGCCAGTCAAAGGAAAAGCTTGAATTAAAGGAATTCAACTTAAAAATGAAAGGGTTGGAGTAAATGACTTTTGATCCTCAATTATAAGATAGAGAAATATACCTGTATATGACCAGCTGGGATCACGACAGTGTCATTTAGCAATATTTACAGTAATTTTCAGTGACTTCTGATAATAGGTGGAAGGCCTTGAGTGTGACATAAAGTGTGTGCTGGGATGGAATTATTCTGGAAAGGATGTTCCTAAGCAAAAGCTGAAATTTGCACCAGTGACAAAGAACTATATGATGACAAAGTTGCCTTCTTAGGTCTTGTTGGTTGGTCCTTATCTTGACTCAGAGGGCAGATATTTTAGCAGGAGCATGATATTGCACTCTTCTTGATCTGCCCCATGACTTCTCTGGAGCTCATTTTTCCTAGCTGTGCTGTCCCAAAATGACTCATTACATATATCTCCCAATCATCATTCCACTAGCAAGAAAACCACTAAGCAACCACAGCACCTGCCAAGTCCAGTAAGCAGATACTGCTCATGCTTTGAAATTGATAGCTGCTTGGGTTGGGAATTAAGGACTATAATAACCTACAATGGAAGGGAAGATAAGATAGAATCATAAGATAAACCATCTAAGAGTTGGAAGGGATGGACCTCTGATGTTTTCTAACTCGTTAAAGTCTAATGAGTTTCCCATATTATAAAATCAGTTTCTCAACATTATCCTACCCTTGTATGCCTTGCACAAATCCATTGTGGTCATAATGAATAATTTCTGGATATGTTGCTATAATATACTTGCTAATATTTTGATATTACAAAAATATTTATTTAATATTGATCTTTTCTTTATCCTTTCTTGGTTTGTCAGTTAATAACTATTTATTAAGCACCTACTATGTGTAAGATTCTGTGCAAAGCACTGGTGATACAAAGAAAGACAAGATAGTTCTTGCTTTTAAATTTAATGGGAGTGTACCTAAGAATCAGAATAATTTTTGCCTTGTTTTAATTGGTAAAATTTTTCACATTACTTTATTTCTTTTTTGGAAAACAATTTAAATAACAGATTAATTGTTCTTTAAATGTTAGAGGTATTGTCTTTAGTTAGAGAATTGGGATGATCTAAGGTCAAGTCTCACCTCCAATACAAAGTGGCTATTCAACTTTTGGCATTTTATTTAATTTGTCAGCATACCATAAAACTCTTACTTTGAAAAAAAAGATGTCACTCTGTAAATAATGGAAGTTTCCTTACCAGAAGCTTCCTATTGACAGTGGAATCACAAATCTGCACAACAACCACATTAACTCATGATTCAGTCAGATTCTAGTGATTTTTTGAATTACTTACATTTAATTTTCATTCTGAGATGAGGTTGTTTAGGTTAACTATTTCCTATTTTGTTAGTTTGAGTATTTCACATTTTTTATATAATCACCCATTTCATTTAAGTTTTGCTGAAATTTTAATGTGTAAATCTATTTATTGTAATTTCCTGCTTCTTGCAATCTATTTTGGTAAAATGATTCTTTACATACATTTCTCTTTTTAAAAACTAAGAGACCTAACAGCTTATCTATTTTGTTGCTATTTTAAAATTTAGTTGCATTACAAATTAATTTTTTTATTCAACTATCCTTATTTGATTTAGAGTTCAAAAAATCCTTTTGTGTTTATTTTGTGTTTATTAATTTTTTGATTTTCTAAGTTTTTTTGCTGCATGTTCAGGCCAGGTTGAGTAAGCAGATATTGTTCATGCTTTGAAACTGACAGCTGCTAATGTTGGGAATTAAGGACTATAATAACCTACATTGGAAGGTTTTATTTTTTTCTCTTTTACTATTATAAATGTTTGTGTATGTAAATTTGCTTCTGAAGAATGCATCAGTTGCATTACATAGATTTTGCAAATTATTTTTAATCTCCAATTTGAGCTGATTTTTTTTCAAATTGCTCTTATTGATGACCATTTTTATTGTCATAATCTCTTATGTCCTAGAATAATTTTTTGTGGTAAAGCACTTTCAGGTTAGAGAAGAAAATCATCCACAGTAATTCTACTTAGCTCTCTCTCTGTGTATCTATCAAATTCAGTTTTCTGAACATTTTGTTTATAAACTCCTTTTTTTGACGATGATTCTTATCACAGAAAAAAAAAAAACCCACAACAGCAACATATGATAGGCCAGTTTTGATCAAAAATAATGAAAATAAATATCTTATGGATAGGTATGACATTATGGATGCAGGGCTAGCTTTTAGATATATGTCCTACAGACAACATATTCATAGATTTGCAGGTAAAATGTCATTATAATCAAATTTTCTACAAGTAAAAAATAAGTCTTTCGCTCTTAGAATTTTGTTATAATGAATACATAGACAGAAAAGAGTTTTCCCTATCAACATGAAAAGGCAATTTAGGCAGGGACAGGAAGTGCTTTTAAACCTAGTAAGACAAAATAGGAGGTATACATTCTAACTGTGATGTTCAACATCTGTTTTCTTGTCGACGGTCGGTGTTTATAAAAAAATAAATGTTTGTTGAATTGAACCATGAAGTACAGCATTTTGCACTTGGGGAGTGTGGTTTAGGAGTTTGAAAAACTACCAGTTTTTCTTGAAGAATTAATAGTTGAAGCTGAAAGAACGAAGGAGAGTTGAAGGATAATTGCACCTGGACAATAGGACCCAAACTAAGTTCTGTCAGTGAGAGGATCGAAGAAAATGCAGAAGAAAAAAATGTCTTTCCTTAAGTTGTTACTGAGACTTTTCTGCAGCTCCTGTCCCTCCTGCAGTCCTTGACCTCAGAGAAGTATCTCTTTCCCCTGACTACTCAGTCTATATATAAACCTCAGTCTATATTCATGAATTCATGGATTGTTAGATCTGGGGAGGAATTTAAAGATTATTTTCTGATGAGCTAAGAGTCTTTAGAGATTCTTAAACCCCTTCCCTTCCCCTTGCCTGCCCCATCCTAAGCAATGGGCCTTTAGAACGTTTGATACTCTCCCCATAAGTCTTGTTCTAGGTGAGGAGAGGAAGAAAAGGGCTTGACACTCTGGTGAGAAGACCTCATCAGCAGCTGCCCATCACACTATTCTTTTATCAGAGATGTTTTCTAAGTCACCAAGGAAAGGCACAATAGCACCGGGTGCTGGACCAGTAGACTGTGGGGACTGAGCATGGATCACAACGTAGCATTTTCACTTTTTTGTTTGTATTTTGTTTTTTCTCTCTTTTTTCCCTTTTTTGGTCTGATTTTTCTTATGTAGCATGATATTTGTGGGAATATGTATAGAAGAATCGCACATATTTAACATATATTGGATTACTTGCTGTTCGTGGGGAAGGGAAGGAGAAATAAATTTGGAACACAAGGTCTTGTAGGGGTGAATGTTGAAACTTATGCATATATTTTAAAAATAAAAAGCTTTTTAAAAAACAAAATAATTAAATAAAAATATGAGGTAAGAAAAAAAAAACAAAAAACAAACAAACAAAAACATGCCTTGCCTTGCAATGTCTCTGTGGCTGACACATTTTCTCCCTTCCAGAACAAAGCTGTAACTAGGGTGGGGCCACCAGAACTTTGTCCAGTGCTTTTACTTTTCACCTGTCCTCCAGTGTGAGCCCGATCCAGCCCCTAATAATGACAATAGACTCACCTTAAAGTTGGTGAACTTGGATGAGAAGAAACAAAACCAAACTCTCTCTGCCTTTAGTAACATAGGAGCTTTCAGGTTTTCTGGGGTTTACCCCTTCTCCCTCTTTTACCGGGAAGCAAAAATTGCTAATTTTGGCTTTGTCTCTCATTCTGCCACTTGGTGTTTTTCTGGCTCCTCCACCTTAGAATCTTAGTGCCCTTGCTCTAGTCCCCCCCACCAAAAAAAAAATAAATAAGGTTTGCTTGTACTTTCATGAAAAGAACTTTTAGAATAATCAGATAACTGAAGCATTCTGTTTTTAATTATCTAAGGAAGATAAATGATAAAAAAGTGTCATTTTATTGTGTGACATTGGTCACCACACAATATTGTATGTAACTAATCTTCAAATATGACTGAGCTAACTAGAACTATTAATGGGTGTCTGCATGCTGCTTAAATTAATTGGGATGGGGGGAAAGAAGGGACTTATGAGAGATTTTTTTAAAAGGCCAAAGAATAGAGAATGCCTGTTTGTACTTAATGAGACATACATTCTTTCTTATTTCAAGCTGGGTTCTAGCTTTCAGGGTGAAATCTACCTTGAGCCAAATAGTGTACATATTTGACAAGTTTGCCCCAAGTGCTTGTCTCATATATGGCTAATATGGGGTAAACTTAAGCGCTGACGAGTCTTATTCCAAAACTCCAGTGCTGCATTTGTAATGGGAATAGCTAGGTTGTAGAAAAGTAAAGGTCAGGGATGGGAAGGAGGATGTAAAGTTCAGTGACTTTTCTTCTTCCTCCATCCCTGACCTGTACCTTTTTGTCTTTTTCAGAGATTAGGAATATTTGCTTAGCTACTAAATCATAACACAATTATTTTTATAGTTCTCTTCTCAAGGGATTCTGTGGCTGATCCAAAATTTGTCTGACCATATTCATCAATTAGCCTATACTGAGTTTACCCAGTATCTCATTTTTTCCTTCTTCATCTTTCCATCTTCCCCTTTATCCATCTAATACCAAAACCTTGTTTGTTTCTATTGAGGGAACCATCCTTGATTGATAATATATGATTTATGAGATTTTTTCCCTGTAATCCACATTATTTTAGCTGAAATACAGGCCCTTGAATGTTAGTTAATATATTACAAAGATCTTATATAATTTATGTATTTTTGGTGGATAATGATCCAAGATAATTTTAGAAGTAATTAAGGATTCCAAGTAAATTTTTTATCTTCCTATTTTGACCCTCAGAATACCAAAAGAAGGGATGAATTCCCTACTTAATGTACCCAATGAGCCCTAACCATAACTCAATAACATTTATTACACAATAATTATCTTATCTGAGTTTCAGGAGACAAGGTTCAGAAGGGACCTTCTAAAGCATATTCCACAGTTCAGAAAATGTACCTAATTTACTTTCTATGTTCCTTCAATGAAGGGCTAGGTTCAGACTGTTCTTCCTTGGGTGGTGAAGAGGTCCGGGAAGATTTGCACTGCTATTGATCAATAAGGCATTCTTATAATGATAATGTAGACAAGTCACCACAAACAAGACAAACTTGTAGAAAACTAAAAAGCCAGGAACATTGATCCTCTCAAGAAATCTTATTTCTTGGGAATCTTCAGAAAACATCTGGTTCATTTTCTGGTAAATATGTTTCTATTGACAAGAGCAGTGATCTATAACCATATCAGGGATTCTCAGACAATGATTCTAATATACTGATACAAGATATACTACCACCCACATTCTAGGCTAAAATCTAAGTGCTCTAAAGTAGTTTGAGAACTTTTTGTCTGAGAGGCTTGTTTACCTTCTGTCATTTCTAATGCTGTCTTACTTTACAGTTGTACATTCAAGAGAATTTTTTACATGAACCTGAATATGTAAGTAAATAAATATAAATCAAATATTGTATTATTATCTATTGTATATTGTAATATACAAATAAAACATTTACTGAAAATAAATCATAATTTCATGACCCCCTCCCTAGTCAGTTATAAGACCTCGTATGAAGTTGTAATCCATAATTTAAGAAGCTTTGGTACAGAAGAAAAGGCGCTGTGCATGGAGACAGAGAATCTGAATTCAAATCCCTCTTCTATCCCCTTACCATTTATAAGACTTGAAAAAATCATCTAGTCCTTGAATTTTTATTTTAGTTGTTTTATGTTTACAGGCCCAGGACCAGAACTGTGTTTATACTTCTCTCAGCAGGACTTTGAAAGCCCTAAAATTATAAGAGAGGAGCCAGACTTATAAATAGGTCATGAAATTCAAAGGTGCCAGGAAACAATCTCCGTACAAGGCTTCTGGAGGTCAGGAATTCCATCATTAGAATTTCATTGCCAGGGTGTAAACCAAAAAGGTGAGGAATTCCCTCTACCTAATTAGGTCTACGTTTTCTTGACTACTTAGAGTCTTAAAAAATTGCCTGGAAAACTGAAGAATTAAAGTACTTGCCTGGAGTCCCAGAGTCAGTAAGTAACAAAGGTAGTACCTGAATCCAGATCTTCCAGGCTTTTTGGCCCACTCCCAATCCATTATCCTGCTGCCTCTTAAGGCCATTATTGTTTATTCCACCTATTTCTTTGTAGTCAATAGCATCAGGCAGCCAGTGATTTCTTTTAATGGATAACAGATTATGCAAACCAATAATGTGTCAGCTGGGAAAGGACCACCGACTCCATGGAAGGAGAAGGCTCTGGGAAGCAGAAGATGTCAAGTGTCTCCTGATGGTATGGATGACTTGACTGAATTTGCAAACTTCGGTTTAGTGTTGCCCTGGATGCATCATGAGTAAATGATGAGGTGAGATTTCCAACTAGAGCCAAGGTATCCAGAATAAGGTAATGGTCCTGAAGATGCCAGTGTGGACCCAATAAAAATAAGGAGAAGGGGACCTTTGCTTAAGGAACCAAAAGTCTCAAGGACTGAAGATCCAGAAAGTGGGAATTTAGACATAATCAATTAATGAGAATTTGCTGAGCCCCTCTTACACTCTACTGGGAGGACAGGACAATTAAATTGATGTTGATGGTAGGGACTTAGAATCTTTAAACCAATAAATTGAAAGCTGCAAAGGCAAAATAATTAGAGATTATCTAATTTTTACAAGTGAGGAAACTGAGGCTAAGGGAGGTGATGTGAATTAACTAAAGTCACCTATTTAGTTTTCTGGCACAGTTGGACCTGAAACCCAAGTCTAATAATTTCCAGTTCAATGTTTTTTCCACCAAACCCCAAGAATAATATGCATAAGCAATAGGGGCAGCTAGGTGGTGTAGTGGATAGAGCACCAACCCTGAAGTCAGGAAGACCTGAGTTCAAATCTGATCTCAGGCACTTCCTAGCTGTGTGACCCTGGGCAAGTCACTTAACCCCAATTGCCTCAGCAAAAAAATTAATAATAATAATATTTAATATACATAAGCAATAGCAAATTATACATACTGGGTCTATAATTAAGCAGCATATATACTGTATACACTATAGGCATTTTACAGACTGTAAGTAGTAAAGAAATTCAGAGGAAGAGATCAGTGAGGTCTGGAGCTAAAAGGAAGAAGGCTTAGATGAGCAGAAGAGAGGGGAGGCTATTACAGGTATGAGAAATCTAAGCAAAAACATAAATATGGAAATAAGTTCTTGGTGAACATTCACATTTGACTGAGTTTTTGTTTGTTTTGTTTAGTTTTATACCTGAACCAAAATCTGCCAGCCTGTACTTTCCACCTTTTAGAGTCACTCTGTGTCTAATCCCTCAATCAGTACTTAATAGGATCAAAAGATTTAAGTATGAAGGAGCCCTTAATATATGGCTGATACTCTATGGATTCAAAGCAAGCACTGGCTACCTAACAATCTAATATTCAAGGCTTATGTTTCTCAAAATACTAAGATCATGTTACATTGCAAATCTTTCTTTTCTCCCTCCGCTTTTTTAAACATTTTTTTCACAAGTTTGTGAATATCAACCTTTGTAAATTGAGAGTATTCTTCAAACAGCATCTCATATTCTTATGCTGCTGTTCCCTAATACCAAGTTTGCCCAATCACCAAATAATTTGATTTCATAAATGTAAGTCAGAAACAATAACAACCGCAGCAACCACAGTTACCAGCAAATTACAGTAAGCCCTGTATATGCTGGCTTTTTCTCATCTCCCCATCTTTGCTTACTCCAGAATGCCCTTCCCTATTTGTGATTCTTTCTACTAATTTCTCTTCCTGCCCATCTTAGATGCTACTTTCTTTCTGTGTCCTTCTCCTTTTCTTTTCTAATTAGAAAGGTCCTTTTTCCTACCTTGATATTGCATAATAGTTTGCTTGAAACCCTTCTTTCATGCCTTTCTCACAGATTATTTTATTTATTAAGACTTTTTATTTTTCAAAACATATGCATGGATAATTCTTCAACATTAACCTTTGCAAAACCTTGTGTTCAAATTTTCCCTCCCCTAGATGGGCAAGTAGTCCAATATATGTTAAACATCACATATTATTTTATAATATGGTTATTTATGTAAACATTATATCTCCCAATAGGTTGCAAACCCTATGAGGTTAGAGACCACATATTTAAAAATTCTTAATTCATGTAGCACACTTGGCATCCTATTCTGCATATAGCAAGTGCTAATTAAATAATTGTTGAATTGAGTATCTTAGTAGTACTGATTTGGCAACAACTTAAGAAGCTGTAAAAATTACATAGTTATTTCATACCACCTATCTTTATTATGTATAAATAATACATATATGCATATATGTAACAAATATAAATATTGTTGTTTGGCCTTCATTTTGGAAGAAGATCAATATCCAGCAGTGAAACTTCATTTTCTTTCTGTAAAAATCAGGAAGGCAAGAATTTGTCTTAGTGTTGTTGAGAATATTTCACTATCTCTCACTTGGAACTAACTTGGGATGCTGGGGAGTCAGTGCTGACTGGCTAATGTTAGAGAGATCAATTTAGCATCATCTCTTGGATACCCTCATTGGAAGTGTGTGATGCAAAAATTTTCCCTTCAGTTGGTAGCTTCTATTATTATTTGAATTTATTCATTCAAATCTTTTTAATTTCATGTAATTGATATAATTTTACCTTTTGTCGTGCTTTTATTCTTTAAGAATCCTTTGCCTAACAAGCTCCTATTCATAACAGAATGTCAATTGTTCCTTCATAAGTACCACTGTGTAATTACAACCAAGGTGAACTGACTAGAATCTAGCATACATCAAAATCTCACCTTAGACACAAGATATGTGAGAGAACATAATGGGTCTGTCAATTCTCCATTCTTCTAGTTTCTTAAATTCTAACTTCTATACTGAGTTAGGCTATCAGAAAATCAGGTCAGATCATGATCTTAACTTCTTGCCAAAAATGTCTTTATTGAGTAAGGATTTAATATTATGCCTTCAGCTTTTAGGGAAGATTGATATAAGGAATGCCCATATTATTAACAGTTCTGTAAGTATTAAGAAATAAGAAAATGCATCATACTTCTCCCTTGCAGGAGAAGGGACTTTTGGGATATTTCATATACTGTCAAACCTGACTGATGTGTTGATTGAGGGAGAAGGGAATGGACTGTATGCTAAATGCTGTACAAATATTATCTTATTTGGTTCTTAGCACAATCTCAAAGGTAGGTGTGATTGGTTTTGCTGTATGACTTTTTTTCCCTTTTAAAATTTTTGTTATAAGGGATGACCCAATGGGCAGAGAATATATTCCAACATGAAAGTGATATAAAAACAAAAGATATTGATAAAAGTAACACTTTTGTGTATTTCACAAAACTGGCAGTCTAAAGTGTTGTTAATTATGTTACATAAAATTAGATAAAATTCTCCTTGAATTTAGAACTTCATAGTTTTCTCTCAGAATAAACGTGTGTGTTTCTCTCTCTTATCCAATAAAAGCTTCCATTTTAGTGTTGGCAACTGGAAAACTCACAACTAAATGTAAATTCTCAATTGTAATGACTATGTATCCCAAATAAATCCCAGGTGATTTTTTTCCTGCTCTTTAAATAGTTTTTGTTCTGATAAAAATTTCAATAGCTCCTTGAAAGATGTTTTATTTAACTCTGAAAACTCTCAGTTTAAAAAAAATACCTAAAAATTGACAAAATGACTTCCACACAACAACCTTTTTATTATTATCTCCATTTCTGAGATGAGGAAACCGGGGCTCAAAAATCAGAGTCGAGATTGGAAAATCAGTTTTGTAACTTTAAGGACTTAGGCAAGACAAAGGAAACCAGGTATAAACTCAAACATTGGAGCTCTTGGAGTTCCTGTAGGAATCAGTCTCCAGGGAATTCTTGTAGAGTAAATAACAGGCACTAGTATCCTCATACTAGAACAGTCATCCCATAAAAAGGCCAGAAGTCTCTTATAAGCCTTCATGACTGGTTGCTTCAAATCAGAAAATATAAATTTTCCCTTCTCTATCAAAAGTATCTCTGGTTAGAGGGAGTGGTTAGCCTAGGGGGTAGAAAGCTGGTAGAATTTGTGCATGAGTGATCAGACTTAAACTAAGCAGAAACGGAAAGAGAGAAAGAGGTAGATTCAGAGAGAGACAGACAAATGCACAGAGACAGACAAAAATAGAAGGAGAGAGAGAGGGACAGAAAGAGACAGAGACAGAGAGACAAAGAGAAAGAGAAGAAGAGAGAGGAAGTGTGAGAGAGAGGGGGGGAAGGAGGGAGACAGACATACACAGAGAGAGACAAAAAGAGGAGAGAGACAAAGAAAGAGATAGAGAGAGACAGAGACAGAAAGAGAGAGACAGGGACAGAGTTAGAGAGGAAGAGACAGAGAGACAAAGAGAAAAGAAGAAGAGAGTAGTGAGAGAGAGAGAGACAGAGACAGAGACAGAGATAGAGGAGGATATACAGGGAAGGAGAGACACACTCAGAGAGAAAATCAAAGAGAGAAAGAGAGAGAGAGAGAGGGAGGGAAGAAGAGGGAGAAAGAGAGAGAAAGAGACAGAGAGAGAAAGAGAGGGACAGAGATAGAGGGGGATACACAGAGAGGGACAAAGGCATACAGAGAAAAAGGAGAGGGAGAGACAGAGAAAGAAAAGACAGAGGGGAGAGACAGAGAGAGAGAGAGAGAGAGAGAGAGAGAGAGAGAGAGAGA
>JAJPUD010000252.1:571989-582917 GCA_023553655.1 Myrmecobius fasciatus
CCCTTCCTCCCTCCCTTCCTTCCTTCCTCTCCTTTCCTTCCTTCTTCCTTCCTTCATCTTTTTTCAAATTTCAAATAGTGAGGGCACTGTTATTCTTCTAGTGATCTAATTTGTAATTTATAATAATCCTTGATTTTTCCCTCTTCCTAACTTGCCCATCCAATTCACTTCCACAATATCTCTTGCCTCCTTTTCTATTCCTTCCATTCACATGGCCACCACTTTTATTCAGGCCCTCATCAACTCTTAACTGGTCTTTTAGCAAAGACCTCTTAATTGGTCCTTTCTCCTCTAATCCATCCTCTACAAAGCTACTAGAATAATCTTTTTAAGTCACAGGTCTGATTATATCATCCCCTTGCTCAAAAAAGTTGTTAGTGGATTCTCAATGTTACAAAGATAAGCCCCACTCACTCATCCCCATTGTGGGTATATTATATTTTCTCATACATTATATTTCAGCCAATTTAGACTACACATAATAATTATCAAGTGCAATCTTTTTTCTCTTGCCTCCATGTGTTCATTCAAGCAGTACTTTAAGCTTGAAATAGACTTATTTCCTAATTCTACTTTTCTGAATTTGTCTTTCAAGGCTTAGGTGCTACCTCCTCCCAATTACCTTATACATTTCTGCAGCTTCTCCAGTTTTCTCGGATAATATGGATTTCATTATTTGTGTGTGCATGTTATCTTCCTCAGTAGCATGTAAATTCCTTGAGGAAAAAGATTATTTTCTTTCTATCCTTATATTTTTAGTGCTTATCCCATTACTTAGTATATTCTAGGGCTTAGCACAATTTTTGGCATATACTAGACATTTAATAAATGTTTACTGATTGATTGGATTGCTGAATTAAATTATTAAGACTTACAATACTTTGTGCTCCCATTACATACTTAAAATATTCTAATTTACAATTATTTGTGAAGAAGTCTTAGTTTTCCTATTGGGTTATAAACTCCTTGGGGGCAGCAAACATATTTTCTTTATCTTATGTCTTCTAGACCAAAGCTTCCTAAACTGTGGCTCATGATCTAACTGAAAGTGGAGATTTTGAAAAATATGACAACAGTGAAAAGTTTCAGGACAAAATGACTAGAAATTAATTCAAAATAAAATACATAACGAATACAAGGTGTTTGTTTCTGGCAATGCTAGCCAGTGTTGCATTGTGACTTCATTGAAATCTTGGCTCTGAACACACAAAATATGAACTTTGCACTATGCATGCATGAACAGCGACAGAAACACCTTGGCTCATGTAAAAATTTATTAGGTGAAAAGGGGTTGTAAGTGGGAAAAGTTTAGGAAGCCCTGCTCTAAACCACAACAGAATTCTGCATTTAGTAGGTATTTATTACATGTTTGCAGAAGGAATAAATGCCATCAGCATTCGCTTCACCCCCCTCCACTTTCTAAATAAAAAAATATTAAAACATTACTCTCACTCAAGAGGTTTGATTTATATGATCATTCCCCCAAGGGGGGGAATTTGAAATTAGGTAAAGTTCTGGTGTTTTGGTTATGTCTGCCTGATTCAAAATAGCTGTGATGCTAGGTAGATCTGCTCAACTGAAGGGGGATTAATTAGCATGCTTTCCAGTTTTATTTTAGCATTTTATGACAATTTTGCTTATTTTACATAACTTTGTTTTTACTTGATAAAGTATGTATTGGGGGCAGCTGAGAATCTGAGTTCAAATCTGATCTCAGACACTTAACACTTCCTAGCTGTGTGACCTTGGGCAAGTCACTTAACCCCAATTGCCTCAGCAATAATAATAATAATAATAATAATAATAATAATAATAATAAAGTATGTATTATAACTTCCTTAGCTGTTTGTGCTCTTTACCTCCAAATTTGTATGATTTTGTATTATCTTATATGTGAATCAATGTATTGATTTTAAAACTCTGGAGTTCTGTGGAACTCCCCTTATGTAGCCAAGCATTTCTCAACTCCCTCTCCACTATACTTAAAGACTTCATGAATTTATGATAATTTTTTAATCTTTGAATCTATCTATGTTTACTGCAGAGTAGGCCATGAAGAAGTGACTGTTCATTGATTGAACTCCACTGCCTAGCAAAAATGTATAAACATTCATTATTTAATGAATAAAAAGTTAACAGGATTGTTTTAAAGATAGAAGGAAATAACATATATAGAAAGTGCTTTGAAAACAACAATGTTCTTTATAACTTACTGTAATTATTATATTAGATAATATATTTAAAGTGCTTTGCAAACCCTGAAATACTTTATAAATGCTAGTTCTTATTACTGATAAAACAAAATTTGATTAAGATTTTCTGCAAAAATATACATGAATTTTTTTTAAACTGCAAATCTTGCTACAGGATTATAAAACCTTAGACATCATCAATTTATAGGTAGAGAAAATAAGTTGAGAGGTAAAGTAACTTGGTCACACAGCAGATAAGCAACAGAATCACTATCTGAACCCAGGTTTTCTTACTTCAAACTTTCCCCATCAATCCCTAAGACTTATTTTCCTGGTGTATGGCTATAACAGAGCAGGGTTAATGAGTCTGTACAAACTACTCTCAAGCCGAGATAACTAATTAAACTAGTAACTGGAGGACTGCAATTGCTGGGTTTCTGTGTTATGTTGCATAGAGCCTGTTTTACAGGCTGGGAAGATGTTCTAACCGAGCAGAAGCTCTTCATCAGAGAAAACCCACTCTCTTTTATATTATTCCCAGTTTTTTATTCCACACTTGACTAGTCCGGGGCAGCAGAGACCTGGTCATTGCTGCAGCCCCAGTGCACCAGTATAAAATCCCACAACACTATGTCTTCTGATTCAGTCCTAAAAAAGGTCTTTTAAAAATCATCTATCTCAACTCCCTTAGCCATGTTTTGCAGTAGTAAAACATATTTCAGGGGGGCAGCTGGAGGGTACAGTGGATAAAGCACCAGCCTGTGAATCAGGACCTGAATGCAGATTCAGACACTTAACCTTGGACAAGTCACTTATCCCCAATTGCCTTGCCAAAACAAACAAACAAAAAAAACCAACAACAACATATTTTAGGGTAATGGAAACCAACATCCTTGATTCAGAGTTCTAAAATAGTATTCTAATACCCCATTACTAGTCAGTCATTTATTAAGCACCTACTATGAATTTAGCTAAGTGCTAGCAATTTAAATAAAGGCTATTCCTCCCTAAACAAATAAACAAATTACACCCCCCCAAAAAAAAAAAAAACAGTCCTTGCTCTCATAGAACTCACTATGTAATGAGAAAAATAACATGCAAACAGCCATGAACCAACAGGATATGGACAGAGTAAATTGGAGATTATCTCAGAAGGAAGACATTCAGATTATGGAGGACTGGGGAAAACTTCTTTAGAAGGTCTGATTTTAGATAAGACAAAGAAAACCAGGGAAGTGGGGGAGGTAGAACTGAGGAGAAAGAAGTTCCAGGTATGAAGGACTGGAATCAGGAGAGGGCGAGAGTCGAGTGGAAGGAATATAAGGGAGGCAACTGGATAGTAGAGTATGTAGGGGAGCAGGGAGGGGATGGGAAGGATGGGAAGGGGCCTGGAGAGGGATATAAGGCATAAAAAAAATGAGAAAAGTAGGTAGGGGCCAGGTTAGGGAGGGATCCGGATACCTGAATGATGTCTACAATTATATGTAGCTCCTAAAGTCTGACTCTTTTAAAACAAAACAAAACAAAACAAAAAAACCTGATAATTCTTTTTTATAATAACTTTTTATTTTCAAAATATATGCAAAGATATTTACCTTTGCAAAACCTTGTGTTTCTAATTTTTCTCCCTCCTTTCTCCCCATCCCCCTCTGCTAGACAGCAAGCAATCCAAAATATGTTAAACATGTGCAATTTATCTATACATATTTCCACATTTATCATGCTGCACAAGAAAAATCAGATCAAAAAGGGGAAAAAATGAGAAAGAAAGAAAAAGCAAGCAAGCAAACAAAAAAAGATGAAAATACTATGTTATAATCCACAATGAAGACAATTCTTTTTTTAAAGCTTTTCAGTTTCTAAGCATATGCATAGATAGTTTTCAACATTCACTCTCGCAAAACCTTGTGTTCCAATTTTTTTTTCTCTTCCCTTTTTCCCCTTCCCCTCCTCTAGACAGCAAGTAATTCAATATATGTTAAGCATGTGCAATTCTAATGAAGATAATTCTGAAAAAGAATGGAGTGGATGAGCAAGCTGATTTTAGAAAGGCCTGGAAGGATTTACATGAACTGATGCTGAGCAAAACAAGCAGAACCAGGAATACATTGTACACAATAACAGCAAGAATGTGCGATGATCAACTATGAAATACTTAATTGTTAAACTCCATTTTAACTAATTAATTTAATTAATTAATTACCTAAAACTTATTAAAGACTTTAAAAATCCTTCTCAATGGTTCATTGATCAGAGTAATCATAATAAACTTTGGATAGAAAATGCCATCCACATGCAGAGAGAGAAATAGAGACTGAATGTAAATCAACACATGCTATGTTCACTTTTTTTCTTTTCCTTCTGTTTTTTTCTCTCATGGTTTTCCCCTTTTATTCTGATTTTTCTCTCCCAACATGGTTCAAAAGGAAATGTTTTTTTTAAATGAATGTACATGTATAACCAGAAAATTTTTTTTCAATCTAGTATGAGTTATTTTCTTTACTTCCATTAATTTTTTTATTAAAACTTTTTATTTAGAAAACATATGTATGGGTAATTCTTCAACACTGACCCTTACAAAGCTTTCTGTTGCAAATTTTCCCCCCTAGTCCTCTCCCCTCCTCTAGATGGCAGGATATCCACAACATGTTAATTATGTTAAAATACTTGACAAATCAAATATGTGTATACATATTTCCACACATCATTTTTGTGCAAGAAAAATCGTATCTACAAGAAGAAAAAATCTGAGAAAGGAAACAATGCAAGCAAACACCAATAGAGAGCATGAAAATGTTATGTTGTAGTCCACATTTCACATCCCTCTCCCTGGGTGTATATGGCTTTCTTCACTGAACAATTGGAAGTGGTTTGAAACATTTCATTGTTGAAGAGAGCCATGTCCATCAGAATTGATCATCATATAGTCTTGTTGTTGCCGTGTATAATGATCTCCTGGTTCTGCTCATTTCTCTCAGCATCAGTTCATACAAGTCTCTCCAGGCCTCTCTGAAATCATCCTGCTGGTCATTTCTCACAGAACAATAATATTCCATAATATTCATATACCATAATTTGTTCAGCCACTCTCCAATTGAGGGGCATCCATTCAGTTTCCAGTTTCTAGCCACTACAAAAAGGGCTGCCACAAACATTCTTGCACATGTGGGGCCCTTTCCTTCCTTTAAGATCTCTTTGGGATATAAGCCCAATAGAAACACTGCTGGGTCAAAAGGTATGCACAGTTTGATAACTTTTTGAGCATAGTTCCAAATTGCTCTCCAAAATGGTTGGATCCTTTCACAGTTCCACCAACAATGTATCAGTGTCCCAGTTTTTCCACATCCCCTCCAACATTTGTCATTATCTTTTCCTGTCATCTTAGCCAATCTGACAGGTGTGTAGTGGTACCTCAGAGTTGTCTTAATTTTCATTTCTCTGATCAATAGTGATTTGGAGCACCTTCAGAAAAAATAATGACCCCTTATGTATGTCTGTCTAATCACAGAAATTCTGTATTAGATTTTCTTCTGCCTCATTACATTCTGAAACGATAAGGCTCTGTTGTCCCAGAAATTCAAGAGGCAAAAACCAAATCATTTTTAATTCAAGGAGCCAGAGTTTTGGAACTGAGAGCAATCTTCGAGTTCACCACCTAGCTGAATCAACTAATTTTACAGAGGGAGAAATGAAAGCCTCCAGAAGGGAGGTCAAAGATTACACTGATGGTTAGGGACAGAGTGTGGACTAGACCATAGTCTCCTGATTCTTTATCCAGCTATCTTTGGATTACACCAGGAGAGAACAATGCCCTTCTTTCATTCTCACTCCTTTGCTTAGTAACCACACCAAAATGTTTCTGTTCTTATCAGCTTGGCTATAAGTAACTATGTAAGCTGTATTCAATGACAGGACAAATTCCATTTTATTCATTGTCTGGGAAAAAAAAAAAAAAAGCTTTGCAATCAATCAGGTGGAGAGTTATTGGAGTCATTAATCCCTTCCAGGGCTCTCCAGAGGCCAACTTCACTTCACACAGGTGAGTAATTTACTTCTAAAAAGTCATTTGTGCAATGAAAGATTGTTAGCTAATACTGGAAGAGAAAAGAGAAATCAGGATGTTGAGGGAAGAAAAAAACTGAAGACCTATCCAAGCTAATGAAAATGAATGTGAATAAAGGGAAGACACATGGGAAGAGAGGAAAATTAGATTTGACATGAAATATTATTTGATGTGAGTTTGTAGCTCTTTGATTAGATAGGAAAATTTGTAATTGGTATTTCTGAATGGCCCCCAAAGAGGAATGCAATAATATAATAACAATATATAACAATAATAAATATTTGCAAGACACTATGTGCTAGATATTTTACAATCACTATTTCATTTGGTCTTCATTTACCTGGGATGTAGGTGCTTTCTCCATTTTTAAAGATGAGGAACCTCATGCAGACTTTAAGTGATTTGCTTAGTGTCTGAAGCAAGATTTGAACTCAGGTCTTCTTGGTTCCAGTCCTAGTACTCTATCCACTGCACTGCCAGCTACTATGTTTCTGAAGACAAAAGTGGAAGAAAAAATAAGCTACTTGATGAGGGTGAAAGAAGAGAGTGTAAAACCTGGCTTGAAGCTTAACATCAAAAACCCCCAAGATTCTTGATTTTTTTTGTGCAGCATGATAATTGTGGAAATGTGTAGAAGAATTGTACATGTTTAATATATATTGTATTACTTGCTGTCTAAAGGAGGGAGTGGGGGGAAGAAAGGGAGAAAAAATTGGTTTTGCAAGGGTGAATGTTGAAAATTATACATGCATTTTGAAAATAAAAAGCTAAGCAAAAACAAACAAACAAACAAACAAAAAAAACCAAGATCTTGGCAACAAACACCATCACTTCCTGACAGAGGGAGAAGAAATTGAAACAGAGCCAGATTTTATATTCCTGGGCTCAAAGATCACTGCAGATAATGATTGCAGCCATGAAATTAAAGGACTCTTGTTCCTTGAAAGTAAAGCTATGAAAAATCTGGATAGCATACTACAAAGTGGAGATATCACTGAAAAAGACTCTGATGTTAGGAAAGATTGAAGGCAAAAGACAAGGAAAAGGCAGAGGATGAGACGGATAGATAGTATCAAGGAAAGAATGGAAATGAACCTGGACAGACTTCAAGAGATAATAGGGGAATGGAAGGAACTGTTGTGTTATGGTCCATGAAATAATGAAGAGCTGAATGGCTAAAGCATACCAATAACAAATGCTCCTGAAAAGTGTCATGCAGACTGCTCTGAAAAGGGGAAACTTGGTTTGCAAAGGACAAATATTCATGAGCAATGGAAGATGCCATCTTGCTCCCCACTGCTGAAGTCCATCGACTCGCAAAGAATAGCAGAGCAAACAAATGAACATGAAAAGCAAGAAATTCTAGGGAAAAGCATGGGGAGACATCACATCTCTTAGAATTTCAATCTCAACCCTGCCCTTTGGCTCCAGGACAATTTTATCTTTCTTAAGAATCACTGGAGGAGAACAATTTACAAGGAAGTAAAGAAAAGCTGGACACTCATAAATATAATTTTTTCTACTTACATATATTCTTTCTTGAACTAGTTATTTGTTATATATTTTGAATCCTCTCTGACATCCTGCTGACATAACAATGTTCTCTTTTGTTTTGTTTTATTTTGTATTTCTTTTCTATTTTTTTATTTTTCTTATTCTGTTTTTATAAATAAAATAAATTTTAAAAAATCATTGGAGGAACTAGATATAAAATAATGGAAACATAGAAAGTGGGTTAGAAAAATGGTAAGCATTTTCCACCCTATTTACTAGGGTGAGCCTAGCAATTACATATACTGCAACTGCTCCAGAGGCATTTTATTCAGAGAGCAACCCAATCAATTCTTCTTTAAGGCTCTTTCTCTTGTTTTCTTCACGTGGATGCCCTGCAAGATTCTGATCTGGGGCCTCTTGTCTTCTCTCTCCAAACTTCCAGAACTTATTTTCATGTCAGTGTCAAGTGGAGTGTGGTTGAAATAATTGGAATAGATATCAGGAAATTTGGTGTGCCCTTGGACACTTCACATTTCTGGGTTGCCATTTCTCCATCGATAAAATGAATAGGTTCAATTACCTGAATGTCCAAGATCTCTTCCACCACTAAAAGCCTTTGATTCTATACTTTAATTTCATTGCCAGTGATCTCTCTCTCCATGTTTCTATTTCTTTCTGTCTCTGTCTGTGTCTCTGTCTCTCTTTCAGAATGCCAGTTCTCTGCTCTAGAGTCCATGGTGTTTTCCTTGTGGAGTCCAAACTCTGTTCTTGCCTGGCTTTCAGGGCCATTTATCATCTAATTTTATCCTCTCTAGGAAATGCAATAAAGACCTTTTCTTTCTCCCCACTGACCTTGCACTTCCTGACCATATGGGTACTCAATAATTAGCATGTATATAGAATTTGAAGGTTTGTAAAGTGTTTTATTATCACCTTTTATCCTCATAAAAACCCTGAAAAATAAATGCTATGAAAATCCACTTTTTTTTTTGCTGAGACAATTGGGGTTAAGTGACTTGTCCAAGGTCACACAGCTTCTTAGGACGAGTTAAGTGTCTGAACCAGATTTGAACTCAGGTCTTCCTGACTTCAGGGCTGGTGCTCTATCCACTGTACCAACTAGCTGTCCCCCAGAACCCACATCTTATAAATAAGGAAACGGAGGTAACTAGAAGTAAAGTGGCTTTCACAGGGTCACACAGCTAAGGGTCTGAGGTTGGTTTTGAATTCAGGTCTTCCCGACTCCAGGTCCAGAGCTCCATTCCCAGTATTATCCAGCAATGAGTTATACATATCAGGCTGGATACTGGATGCCTGCAGTTCCTGCAGGGCCCGTTGGAAGCAGACAGAGAATATTACATAGGAAAGGAGAAGGCCTCCATTAAAATAACCATGTTTCCCACCACTTCCCAATACTTTCTTCCTTTAGGTCTTTCCTGATCTCCCTGTTTCCCCCTTTCCCCAAATTATCTTGTACTTTTGTATTTATTTTGCATATTGCATATACATGTACATAATATATGCACATATGTGTATGCAGGCATAGATATACATATGCACACATAGATGCATATTCCTAATAGAATGTGAGGGTGAGGACTGTTTTATTTTTGGCTTTGTATTCCCAAACTCTAGCACAGTGTCTGGTACTCAGAAGGCACTTAAATGCTTATTGATTACATAGGATCAGGTTCCTCCCTATTCTCTACAAATGCCCTGCTCAAATGAGATAATATATGCAAATCCCTTTGCAAAGTCTAAATAGCTATACAACTGTCAGCATTCCTTCTTATTCCATCAATATCCTCCAAGGCACAATCCCAGCCTAGAGGTGACCTGGTTCTTGTTGGAGCAGCTTCAAGTCTGGGCTTAGACCACTCTACCTGCAATTATCCCAGATAGCTATAGATATAGAGCTACATCTTTATCTATATCTGCTAGCTTTCTCTGTATGTACACATATATAACATGCTGTGTATATATATATATATATATATATATAGTACACACATATCTTCAATTAGATAGCTATAGATATAGAGCTAGAGCTATATGTATATCTGCCAGCTCTCTCTATGTATATGTATATACACACATATTTCATGATATATATATGCATGCATGCATATATATATATATATATATCTATCTATATCTACAATTAGGTAGCTACAGATATAGAGCTGCATCTATATGTATATCTGCCAGCTCTCTCTATATATGTGTGTACACACATATATCATAATATATATATATATATATATATATACACACATATGTATATATACATACACAATTAGAAGCTACAGATAGAGCTATAGCTATAACTTAATTTGCCAACTCTATGTATATGTACATATAGAGCATGATATACATATATGTATACACATCTGCAATTAGATAAAGACACATAGATTTATATCTGTACTTATGTCTATCAACTATATGTATGAGTGTGTATATACACATATAACATGCTATATTTTATATGTATATATACATCTGTAATTATCTCAGATAGATAGCTATAGATATAGAGCTATATCTACATTTGTATCTGCCAGTTCTCTCTTTATACATGCATGTCTGTTACATATACATACACACATATAACATGTTCTCTCTCTTTATATATATGTGGGTATATATATATATATATATATTATATGCATATACAATTAGATAGATAGAGAGAATTACATATGCATATGCATTTAGATAGCTATAGATAGAACTATATTTATACCTTTACCTGCCAATTCTCTTTATATATGTATGTGTGTTATATATTCATATACACATATAACATGCTTTCTCTTGATATCTATCTACACATACATATATATGTGGATATATATATATACATATATTATATACTTTACATATATACACAGTTAGATAGAATTACATATACATATGTAATTAGATAACTACAGATAGAACTATATCTATACCTCTATCTGCCAGCTCTCTCTTTATATATGTATGTATGTTATATATTCATATACACATATAACATGCTCTCTCTTTATGTTTATATACATACAAATACATATGTGTGGATATACACATACACATTACATACATATACAATTACATAGCTACAATCACATATACATGTGCAATTAGCTATAGACAGAACTCTGTCTCTTTATCTGCCAGCTCCCTTTGTGTGTGTG